>JZLH01S0246625.1:37553-47649 GCA_001188425.1 Eucidaris tribuloides
CACCACGAGGAGGTTAGACAACAAGTGAAGTGCATGCGCACCGCTACTTTTGGATCCTTGTGGCACGTATATGACTGAAAATCCCCGGAAAATAGGGTTTTATAGTGATTTTTGTTTATGTTTCAGTTGAAAAGGCCAAAAAAAAAAAAGGCCCAAAAGCCGTTTGGCCTGCACTTTGAATTCTTCAATTTCAAACGATGTCAAAAAACCAAATTTGGCGTTTTTGGCCTTAAAAAAGGCAAACTGGTAACACCGGAACAAACGGATTTCATGTTGACGGAAGGATAAGGAGGCGAAGAAAAATAAACAATCAAATTAAAAACAGAGTGGACAATACAAGACAAATAATACAGATGTTTGATGTTGTTATAGAACAGAGAAACTTGAAATGCTTATTTTGTATTCAATAATTAATTTTGAATGATACCTGGTCATCACATCTAAAAACTTACCTCTTCAATCTAACGTAAAACCTTTTTAATTACATTTATAACACATTTCCGTTCTGAATTCTGAATTATGTTTATGTTTTCATTGCACCTTTCTTTGTACTGTATGTTACTATAGTTTTGTTGTCATTTTCATGGTAATACATGTATCTACATCTATGTAAAGCACCATGAGCATCTTCTTTTGGTGGAATGTGCTGTATATAAGAATTCACCATTATTATTATTATTATTATTATTATTATTATTATTATTATTATCGTAATCCTATTTGCATCGACAGTGAAAACAAAATGTTTTTTTAATTTGGAAAATGGCTACCAAAAATAAATGACGGTGTTTGTGGGATAAATCTAACAATGAAATGAATTTTGCTATTATTGATAGAACTGAAATGTTGCTATACTATTTACCACCGGAGACGATGCGATAAAGAGCGCGGTAACTTGTCGCCAAAAACCGCCTAGGCTTTCCCTTCCAGGGGTGCCAGAATCCAGGGGCGACAGGGCGACATGTCCCCCCCGAATCGGGAGGTGTGGGACACAATATCAAATATTCCCCCGCTCCCTCCCAACGGATTTCGCTGTGAAAATTTCGTCAAAATTTCCATTTTTCTCCCCCGCCCCCTCCCGCGCTGAGCGACTGTTTTAGGACGGCTGGCGATGACGTAGGAAAATTTTGGGCACCTTAAATTTGGGAAATTTTTTTTTCGTCACTACCGCCCGCCCCCTCCCGCGATCCCACACACACACACACCCGGTTGGAGCCGGAGTTATTCGGCGGCTGACATGACGGGGACAATTTGGGGCCTTGAATTTTGTAAAAAAAAAAAAAATACGTCAGCTCACCCCCCCCCCCCCTGAGCGAGTTTTCGACGCGATAAAATTGTGGACCTTAGATTTGGCGGAATAAATTCGTCACTTACCCCCCCCCCCCCTCCCGGTGAGGGCGAGTTTTTCGCGCCGGCTGCGCATGAACAGGGGAAAATTTTGGACCTTGGATTTTGGCCTTTGGGCTACCGCGGATGAACAAATTATGTCCCCCCTACATTTCAAAATGGATTTGCGCCACTGGCCCTCCCACTCTTCTCCCACACCCCCTTACAGAAAAAGGATGACAGAAATAAAATAACAAGTTTATGTATCTATGTTTTTAATGAGGACCTGGTATGAAACGTTACAAAATTGACAGATTTTGAGAAAAGTTGCCCTATTTTGTTCCAATGGCGTATTTTTTACAACTTGAATACTGTCCTAAAAATAGAAACTGAGGAGTCCTTGCCCGATAGTAGAGGACCAGCCTGTAGGTCCCGTGACCAAAGTCTGGTAACAAAGGTTTGAAAGTGTTGTCGGGTTCCCTGATGGATTCTGAACATTTTTGACTCGGGCTGGCCGCTTCGAACTTCCGGGCATTTTGGGTAGAGGTCAATTAAAGTTCACACAGGGGTCAAAAATCCAAGTTGTCTGAATTGTGTCAACATGCATATCAAATTATTCGTCTACTCACAAGGATTCCAAAAATGTATACTTTGTTATGCATCCGATCTCAAATGGTTCCTTGACCAATTTTGATGATTCTGGTGTCTAATTATATGTTTTTCTACATGAGAAATACAATTATGTACTTTTAAAATGGAGAAATTGGATTCTTAACCTTAAAATTCAAAAATTAGCACGCCACAATAAGTCTATGTAGCAATATGCCATATATTATCATATGACATAATGACGTTATTTATGCTTTAAATTTCAAGGTTAAGATTCAATTTCTTTCAGTTAAAAAGTACATAGTTGAATATTTCATGTAGAAAAACATATAATAAGACACCAGAATCATCAAAATTGGTCAAGGAACCGTTTTGACCCGACATCAAAATTGCGTTGACCTTTTCATATTTTGGGCTGTAGCGCCCTCATTTGACATCGGATACAAAACAAAGTATACATTTTTGGAATCCTTGTGAGTAGACAAGTAATTTGATATGCATGTTGACACAATTTAGACAACTTGGATTTTTGACCCCTGTGTGAACTTTAATTGACCCCTACCCCAAATGCCCGGAAGTTCGAAGCGGCCAGCCCAAGACAGAAATGTTCAAACTCCTTCAGGGAACCCGAAACCACTTTCAAACCTTTGTACCCAGACTTTGGTCACGGGGACCTACAGGCTGGTCCTCTACTACGATGACGAAAGTATCACAACATTTCATTAATATATTTGAATTTATTCTCTGAATGTATTCATTTTTTTTTATCAAGGGCGTAAGCTGGTTCGGGCATGGAAAGGTGCACATCTTTGGGAGATGGAACTAAAGTAGCATGGGTAGGGGCACGTCTTGCGAATCAGCTGTTGAAAGCAGAAAAATGGGAGAAAATTTCTTTTTGCTTGCCAAGGGAGGAATTCATCAGCCTGGGGGAGGGGGGTGCACGTGCACCACCCCCTATAACGCCCTTGATTTATTGACACTTTGTTTGAACGTATCTTAATGAAATGTAAAATATAATGTGTTGGTCGTAGCATGATTTTGTATTCCTATTATTTAGAATACTTTATTTTGTAACACTGGTTGCAGTAATCATATTATTATCTTCACTTTTTATAATCATAATAACAGGTCAATCTGAAGCAAACATCACGTAATCGAATTTGAAAAAAAAAAATCTGACTATTTTTCGCTGGGACCGAACTATATAAGAAAAATAGAACACACGTCTATTAGTGAACAAGGAAAAGAAGCAGACACTGCTCCTGGTCGAGCGAACCACCATGACGGACCGCGGAGAAAGGGCACTGACGCAAACCCACGCGAGCCCGATCATTCGCGATGACGAGTTCGTCGAGAATGGCGGCCGATACAACATCGACGGTCATCGGTTCTCTTTCGGCTCCCTTTCGCAAGTCAGCGACACCATTCGGGAACTGCTGCTGCATCCGAACGAGATCGCAAAGTGTCGGGAGAATCCGCTGACCCGACAAGGGAAGAGGATTCAGCTGGCCAAGATGCTGATCTTGATATCGATTCCGATCTTTTCGCTGGCCATCCTGGCGGTTATTGATCTGCACACAATCGCAACGGATAATATTGTCAACGTGGAGGTGCGAAATGTAATTCGCTTCAGGTAAGACATTTCATTTCTTATGCATCACTCGTTAATGACCGCAAAACCTGAAACATTTGGAAATATACTTAACATATATAGAGTCGTTGTGGCGGGTGGGGGGGGGCTTATACATAACATTAACCCCCATCCCCCCCAAAAAAACCTCACAGATTAAAAGATGATACGAACTTAATTCATTAACTTTGTTTGCTCAGATTTTAAGGCGTTCGCTTTTCAAGAAAAGCGCTTAGCGGTGAGCTCTCCTGTTAAAGTTTTGTTTTCTCTCTCCTAATGGAGATAAGAGTCTAAAATGTTATTTACCATATTTTCTCATTTTTGTAACCTAAAAGATAACAATGCTCTTGAACTCAGGGGCAGCGGCCCCGGGGGGGGGGGTGGGAGGCATCTGAAATTTTTGGAAATCAGAAAATCAAGGGGCTTTTGCAGTGAAATTAATATGAAATCGATTATTTGACATTTTCGCCCCTCCCTCCTCGACAGTTTACCCTGATGCTGTCCCTGCTTGGGCTATCTGACGACATGTATAGTGTGTCTCAAAAGAAATTGTGCAAGTGAAAACCGCCCACTTTGGCAATCAGAAAATACTCTTATGACAGAATGCTTACGTCAACGTCAAGTGCATAGTCTTAGCTTTCAAATGCTGTTAGTTTTGTTTGATTTGCTTGTCTTAAGCTTCAGATATGTTAATCTAAATAAGAAAGGGTAAAATCGCAATTGTGCCACTTTTACTAAAGTCACGAGTAAAAGTGACACAATTGTGATTTCACCCTTTTTTTGTTCACAACATATCTCGAGATTAAAACAAGCAAATTGAACAGAACAAATGGCCTTTTGAATGCTAAGGCTTTGCCCTTGACAATGATGTAAACATAATGTCACCAAAGTATTTTCTAATTGCCGAAGAGGGCACTTATTACTTGCAGAATTTTTTGAGACATGCTGCAGCACGTCTCAAAAATTGTTCAAGTTGAAGCACCCTCTTTGACAGTTAAAAAATACTGCTGTGGCACATGTTTACGTCAACATCAAGGGCAAAGTCTTAGCTTCCAAATGCTGTTTGTTCTGTTCAATTTGCTTGTTTTGATCTCGAGATATCTTGTAAACAACAAAACGGTGGAATCGCAGCTGTGTCACTTTTACGAGAAGAGGGCCTGATGCTATATTGACTGTAGTAAAAGTGGCACATTTTGTGATTTTACCTTTTCGTTGTTCTCAGGATTAAAACAAGCAAACTGAACAGAACTAACGGCATTTGAAAGCTAAGAATATGCCCTTGATGGTGATGTAAGCATGACGTCACAAATATGTGTTCCTCATACCTAAGAGGGTGCTTTTGACTTGCACAATTATTTTTGAGACACACTGTATATACCTGTATACCGTGCGCACATACATGTCTGAGCACAAAGCTACTATTAGGCCTAAAAACTTGTTTTGTTGCCCTCAAGCGACCTACCGTAGAATGCGAAGACAGGATCGTTATTCTTTCTTTAGCAGACTCAAAATATACAAAATATACAAACTCATCTTTTTGGGGGGGGGGACAATGTCAGATTTGTGTGAAGAATTTGCTAAAATTTCTATTCAATGACTAAAAACAGAACTTTTATATGCATTTTGCCCATTCCAAAGACGTGTAAAAAATATCAGGAAACTCAACTTTCACACAGTTTCGTCCGACATGTACTTGTTTGTGCCGTAAAAAAAATCGACCGACCGACCCAATTTTCAAAATTTCCCACTTGAGGGCAACATAACTTTTTTAGGCCTTATGAAGGCAACCAATATAGAAAAGTACGTGATTTATTCGCGTCCGAGTCTTCAGTTTGCGGGGAGGGGGTGGGGCCGAAAGAGGTGTCCAGGCTGGAGAATTTCATGTTTGGGTGAGGCTTATAGGGTCGGAGTCCCTGCCTGAGTATATTTTTTTAACCATTCACCTCTACAGTCGGGACATCGGCGTGTTGCTCAGTTCTCTGCAGAAAGAGCGTGACATGTCTGCTCTCTACGTGAGCGTCATTGGCCCGGAAAATAAGGAGTTTCTTCAAGAGACGTACGAGGCGACGGACAAGGCACTGAACGAGCTGCAGGACTGGCCGGTCGAAACGAGCATCATCACCGAACTACCCTTCTTCAGACGAAAAAGTGATTTTCAGGTAAAGCTCCAGATACAGCATGATATTGCATGTTTGTCGATGTACGAGGTGTGACAAACAGGAAACGGACGAGACTGTAACATGCACGCCCATGATGTAAAGTCAATCGACCCATCAGCGCCCACGTCACTGTGTTGCCCAACATCTCATCAACAATCTGCTATCTAATAGTGTTCACCTTTCTCACTCTGTATACTCTTTTCTCAACCTTGTGAAACACCCCAACTACGCCACGTCACGATACGAGAGGTTGCACAAACATGGAGCAGGGAATCAATCTTAAGTTCCTGGTTCAGTTGGGCGGGGACCCAACCGGAAAAGGGCAATGTCTCGGGTGGGATCTTCTGCACAAGACTCCTGGAGAAGCTCAAGACACCCCTACCCAACTTACCCATAAGCGTAAATTGATTCCCCGCTTCATGTTTGTGCAACTTTGATTCTGTTTAATTTATCTGATATGCCTTGGTGTGGGCTTACAAACTCCTGCAGAGTATTTTTGAAATTCATGAGTGATGCTTTATTCATTTAATTTATTTTAGACAGTAAGACACAAAACTTTTGACGGGGAAAAATATTACGCATTGCATAAGTTACTGATTTCTCTCTTCCCCCTAAATTCACTTCGTTAGCTATGTAAGCCCATGGTTTAATCTACCTATTAAAACAAAAGTGTCCTGCCAACTAATTCGGTGAGCACACCCTCTATTTAACGAGTCCAACTTAATGCAGTTTGCTATTGGGCCATTTTTTGTAGTTTGGCTCCCCCCTGTAATAGTTTAGTGCCACTTAATCACCGATTATCTATGGATTCTGCTAGAACATCGCCTCTTGACCTCTAATAATCTCTGCTTGCATGAAATACTTCAAACTTGAAAGGCTTCACGGGAAGCATCTGGAAATACACGAATACAATTTTGAAAGGTTTCACTGGAGCACAGATTATTTTGAAAGGTTTCACTGAAGCACAGATTACAATTATCTTGTAGGCCACGGTTACATTTTGTTTTGTTACTTTTAGATATACCCTGTGAGTAATTTTTTTATTTTTTTATATATATTCATGACTCGTGCTGCCCGCAAGCGGTTGAAGAATTTTCAAATGTCAAAGTTAAGGCCAGTTTATTCCTGTCGGACAGCGATATTTTTTATGATTTGGTGTTACATTTCTTCCAACACGTTAAAGATATTTTCTTGCAGAAATCACATATTTGCAAATTACAAGACTGCTCTGTGTTAATAAGATAATATATGAATAAATAAATGGATGGATGAATAAATAAATGTATTATCAAATAAATAGATTATAGGTCTATAATAAATAAATAAGATATATAAATGCACAAAAATAGATAAACTAATGTAAATAAATACATTGAATTTATATATTCATATGAATATATAAATTAAAAAATAATAGATAAGTTAACCGACACGTGCATACTTCTAGATATCATTTTTTTCTTCTTCCAGGCACATTTGGCCAATCATCGTCACCATCTGCATCGCTCAAACACCACCGTGTACCGTCAGATCAGCTTTTACACCGATCCCCTGCGTATTATCATCGACTGGCTCTACGCCAGCGTAGGTAACTCGAAGGGGCATGGGCTGTGGCACACGTTGGTGGCTTATCAACTTCTCATCGTGAGCAACGTCGATACAGGCATTGAACGCACGTTGGGTAGGTCGTGTTTATTTTGGATATAATTCTCTTCTTCTTCTTCTTCTTCTTCTTCTTCTTCTTCTTCTTCTTCTTCTTCTTCTTTTCTACTTCTTCTTCTTTTTCTATTCCTCCTACTCTTCCCCTCCCTCCTCTTCCTCCTTTTTGTCTTCTTCTTCTTCTTTTCTACTTCTTCTTCTTTTCTATTCCTCCTACTCTTCCCCTCCCTCCTCTTCCTCCTTTTTGTCCTCTTCCTCTTCCTCCTCCTCTTTCTCCTCCTCTCTCCTCCTCCTCTTCCTCCTCCTCTTTCTCCTCCTCCTCTTCCTCCTCTTCTTCTTCTTCTTCTTCCTTTTCCTCCTCGGCCTCCTCCTTCTCATCACCTTCCTGCTCCTTCTCCTCTACCTTTGAATCTTCTATTTCACCTGTTTTCTTCTTATGGTATTTTTGAGCAGGTTGTCTGATTTTAGTCCAAAAAATCAATTGATCAATTAATTATCGAGCTCATTCATTCATCATTCATTGGTTCATTCATTCATTCCTTTTATTTATTAATTCACTCATTCATTATTCATTCATTTGTGTACTTTTTATGTATTTATTATATCCATTTGTAATGATTAAATATGTATGTATCTATGTAACCCGTAATATACACATTAATCTCAGTCATTAATCGAATTTATTTATTTATTTATTTATTTATTTTATTTAATTATTTATTTACTCATTTGTTTATTTATTTATTTATTTGTACATATCTATTGTATCTCGGTCGTCGTTATTGCCGTAAGATTTTACTCAAATTGCTCAGGCCTCGCTTTGATGAAACACTACCGATATTTAAATCACTTCGTCTGGTGTTTCTGACAGGTGCCGTGTTCTTTGCCCAAGGTGGGTTTCAGCGCCACGAAGACTACGTGTGGTATCTGGAAAAATACACCGTTGGGACTTGGAACTTCGAAGCCTCGAAGCGATACTCGCCTCTCATCAGCAGCTTATACGGCGAACTAGTGGGCAATATGCAAAACTCTTCTTACGTCATTGAGGCAAGTATTACGTCACTCTTTAAAGGACCACTATGACGGTGCAATTCAACACAAAACAGAATTTTAAGAATAGTCTCAAAATCTAGATATCATTGATAAAGTCCATATACTAAGAACCTTGTTGTACGATTGGTCAAAAGTCAATCAATAAATACAAATTTCTCAATCAACTTCATCACAGATGATGCGAAATGAAATTCTGGAGCACGGTGCGTTGGTCGGGGAGCCCAAGTACCAGGACGCCAGCGTGTGGTTCGAGGAAATGACGGTCTACATCGACATTCTCGAGAACCTCCAGAAAAACATGGCCGACGAGATCCTCCAGCGACTCGGCTCCGACATGGAGTCCGACACCAAGGCCATCGCCATCAGCATCTTCCTCGTCATCATCGTCGTCATCATGTGCCCACTCATCCTGCGGGCCTTCTGGTCGCTGACCACGGCCATACAGGTAACTCTTGCTGCTGATAATTTCGTTCTAGGACACCTTACCTCCTGAACTTCTATCCGCGGACAATTACGGTCCGGAGAATTCCCCTTGGACAAGTCCCCCGGGTCAACTGCCCCCACCCCAGATGATTATCCCCAGAATTATAACCCCCAGCGCAATATCCTTTTGGTAATTGTGCTATAAAAACGGTGTTTAAAATATTTTAAACAACTGCTTACCGTTGGTTAAGCCTGTCACTCTAACAACATTGTTTACATTTTTAAACAACCATGATTGTGGAATCCGTCTTTTAAACAATATTGGTTAAGATTTGAACAACGATGCTCAAAGTAGGAGTAATTATCCAGGGTTTAATTGTCCTAGGCGAGTAATTGTCCCGGATGGTAATTGTCTGGGAGAATTTTCCTTGAGAGATAATTGTCCGAGTGGTAATTATCCAGGGGTAATTTTATGGTGGCCCTATCAAAATGTTTAAAATGTTCTTTTACCAGTCAATTGAAGAATGATCAAATACTGACATTTTACAAACTGACATACGTACACTACAAAAACCAGCGTGTTAAATGTTCAATTTAACACTCTTAGCTGTTGAAAATAATACTCTTAGTATTTGACGTAGTCCATTCCGTGCTTAAATGATACACTTAGTGTTAACTTCAACACCAGGGCAACACAATGGGTGTTAAATTCAACACCTCAGTTTTTACCGTATATTTTCCACGTGTATCTTTTTGAAGAAAAAAATAATCACCCACAGAATTGCGCTTTGTCTTTGGCCACCCTGACTAAAGCCCTGAATATGGAGAAGAAAGCCAATTCGCTACTTTATTCGATGTTGCCGAAAACAGTGGCGAACCAACTGAAGTACCGGTGATCAGTCCCAATATTCATATACATTTGAATTTATTCATTCATTTACACTCTGTCATACGTGTTTCTTTCTTTTGTGTGTTTGTTTATTATTTTTAACCCGCAGAATTGCGCCTTGTCTTTGGCCACCCAAACCAAAGCGTTGAATACGGAGAAGAAGAGAGCCAATTGGCTGCTGTACTCTATGTTGCCAAAGACCGTGGCCAACCAACTGATGCACGGTCACAACGTACCGGCCGAGTGGTACGATAGCGCCACCGTTTTCTTCGCCGATATCTCGGGCTTCAGTCGCTTGTGTGCGGAGAGTACTCCGATGCAGGTAGGCTCACAATTGTTGATTGTTTT
>JZLH01S0246626.1:0-11161 GCA_001188425.1 Eucidaris tribuloides
TACTTGTTTAGGGTATCCACATGCAGAGATCGACAGATAGTTACTTGATCAGGGTATATTTTGAAAGTGCATACAGTCACGTACATGGTGTACACCTTAATGTAATGACAGTGCCCCCTCCCCCCCCCCCCGTAAACTTATAAAAGGGCATGTACAGTGTCTCGCTATAAACACAATTTCATTTTGAAGAAGTAAATCTCTGGTCCCATATCTTGAACATATTTTGTATTTTATTGTTTTTGCAACCCTGATACAAAGAAATTTCATTATAAAGAACAAATTTGATGGGTACCAAGGACTTCTTTATATCGAGAGTGCACTGTATACCAGAGCGGCCGCTGCGCGAAACCCTGCCAATTCCAATGACAAAGATTTCTGCGATGTTCAGAGATGTCAGGGAAGACGATTTGCATTTTGCGATAGCATCACATCTCCAACGACAATTGTTATACATAACATCGTGTTTGGTAGGTCTTTGTCATGAAGAGTATCATTAATTAATAATTGCAGCATTTTTCAACATTCACGCAAACACTCAAATTATGGGCAAATACTTCAATATAAGTCATCACTGTCTTGATTACAAGAAACATGTCAAATAAGTCTGTCACTAATCACGTCAACTATACATAATCATTAAAATCACGGCCCCGCAAGGGTCATAAATGCAGTAATTAACTTTGCAGCCACATAATAGGTATGATATTTGTGATTGTGTATTTTGTATTGTTGTGTTCTTGATATTTATTTCATAGTGTAAAAATGTTTATTCAAGTACAACACAAAATCCTAATGATTGATAACATACTGTGATTTCCGACCAATCCAATAACTAGAATGTCCCACAATACTCTCATTAGTTGGGCTAAAACCGAATCACTGTGTCTAAAAATACCATTACGAAGGACCTTTGGCCTGGAATGCCTTGCCGTCTCATATTTAAAATGAGTCAAAATTTAAATACATGCAAAAGAAGATCAACAAAATCAATTAAACGTTGTAATTTAAAGTCCATACATTCTTCTTATTAGCTTTTCAAAACTAAATCGGCTATTACTTTTATACATGTAACAAAATATATTTTCACAAGGATCAGCGCCAAATGACTTTATCTTCTTCCTCGTTGGTTCCTCGTTCTCGTTCATTTGCAAGCCTGCATAATTGTAGTAACTACATAATTGCATGTGTAATTTTGATTGTTGTCTTTCATTGTGGTATATTTTAATGTTTGATAGAAGCTATTTCATATGATGACTGAAATAACAAAAAGAATAAGATGAAAATTATTGAGGCCTGGTTCTAACCATTGTAAACATTTCACAATATTCAATTCAAGGATGCATGAAACAACGCGTGCACGGTATAACCGTAGATGGCGCCAGACTTATTACGACTCCGGGGTTTTGATTAATTTCAAAAGCATGGAAAATTAACTAGATCACACTATCGTATCGGCAGTAATGATTACAATCCCGGATTATTTAGGAATTTATTTTGACGAATAACAGTCCAAGTGATTAGTGATGAGAAACATTCTGTTGATGATTGATAGAATAAATGATTTGAAAGGACAGTAAAGGTAGAAAAGGAAACTGATGGCTAAAATGTTGTTGACGAAATTGAGGATAGAGCTCTAAGTTGGCTAAATTTGTAACATTCAAGAACAGACTAGGTTGAGGAGCTTCGTAACCCTAAAAAGCCCAAGGAGGGGGGGGGGGGGCACGTGTCCATGTCCATGAAGTTAGCACGTCATGGTTCCGTGATTTCCATTTTGACTTGTCCCTGGAGTGGTCTCAAGAGTTATGTCCATGCAGGGCTACCACTCAAAATTTTAATTTCCCCCTACACCGTAAGCGTATTTCTCCCTACGGGCGCCACTTTTCCCCTACGCCCCTACAGTATAACCCACTTTTTACTTACGAAACTAATTTTTCCCCTACAAAAAAAAAAAATCAACTTTCCCCCCAAGAAACTATTTTTTTTCCTACAAAATAGTGTTAGTAAATGCAAGGGTTATTATTTTAATTGAGAAAGTTGACGTTCACCTCGGGAGCATTTTGAAATCCGTATTTCCCATTTAAAAAAAAATGTGAGGTACATGATTTCCCTAGTGTCTTTGATAAGGTCTCAAAATGAAGCCCTAAAAAATACAGTTCAAAATGATCACTTCGAGCTTTAACCCTAAAACAACCGGGCTATTTCTGGTCTACTTATCACCGGAGGGCCGGGCGGGAGGGGGGGGGGGGCAGTATGCCCCCCGCCCCCCAGATCTCGGCCGCAGATCGCGCGATCGCGCGAAAGTTTGCACGCGCATAGAGCGGATGTAAACTACAAGACTGCTATAGTAAAATTTTCAAAAATTCATTTTTTAAATATTTTTTAGAGTAATTAATTATGCAAATAAGTGTATGAAATTATGTTTTTTGCCTATATCTCGCTTACAATAGCTAGTTAGAAGCTAATTTTGCTGAAAATATTCATTTTGACATTTCTAACAATTATCTACAAAAAAAAATTGCCAAATCAGAATTAATTTCCATGATTGTTTTGTGAATTTCTTATGTATTTCTCTGTTTTTTCGACCTTTTGTTTTTTATTATTTTTTCGATGAACTTTGTCGGGGACACTTTTGCAATCATAAACAGCATAAACTTAATCCATTTCAGCCAGTAAAAGTAAAAATAATCACACATTTATGATTTTTGGCTGAAAACACAATTTGCATTGATTTTGTACACAAAATCACGTTTTTGTGCAATTTTGGAGTTGCATGCATGTACGAAAAGTCGCACAGCGTCGTAACGGTACGTCCGATTTTTTCGAAAATGGTCTTAAATGATGCACGAGACTTGAAAGTAAATAGCCAGTGAACGGTGCGGTCAAAAAATTTCGCGCGGCAGCGTAATCGCGAAATTCGTCGGGGGGGGGGCATTATGGCCCCCCGGTAGGTTTAGGGTTAAAAAGTAAAATCATTGATTGAGAGACCATTCCACCTTTTCCCCCTAGACTTCTGTGTTGCAGGATTTCTATCTGTCGAGATAATTTTTTTTAATGGGTCTTCCACAATGTTATATAATAATGTCAGAATCCCCTACGAGATATCAAAACCCCGCCTACACTTCCACTCATCCCCACCACCCCCGGACAACCTACGTTTTACACGGTAGGGGGGTTCCCCTACGTGTTTTCCTCACCCAAACTATATCCGATCTAAAATTTTGAGCATACCGGTAACAGAATTTAGGACATGTAGGAAGTTGTTGTTGTTCGAATTAACTCCAAATTGAAGCGTGTGATGGAGAATGCTGGTAATACGAATAATAAAGAAATACCTGACAGTGATGCTGCAGCACAGACACAAGTTGTGAGTCAAAAAGGTAAAATGTTTTAGTTGGTTGGATTAGCAAGAGACTAGTATAACTGTAGTGTAGTCCCACATAGATCTACAGTGATTAATGTAGGGTAGACCGACGGGGTCTGTCCGTTTTCTTCGGGGACTTCTCATTTAACGATATTTTTGACATTTGTGTGGTCAGTCCCCTCATACAAAGGACAGACATTAATACCAGCATATTTTCATGCGCGTGAATTCACGTCAACCATGCAGGAATTGAATTGTGCTTTGCAGGCGAAAATCGGACTGTTTTAGATCTAGATCTATGTGCAGTCCTATTCTGCCAGTACACAAACATGCCTAGGTGAATTTTTGATTTTTGATTTTTAAACATACAATAAATACATTTCCTGGTTATAAATATGTTAAATATAATCTTATGTTTTCATTTCTGCCAATATCGGTGAAAATAAATCAGACATTTTCAAAATACACTTGCGTAAACTTTTGTCTCTACGTTGATTCAGAGAATTTCACCCATAATCCAGATGCCATTCTGCAGTGGGGGTGTCCCAAGGAATCTTGTTTTTCTTGAAACATTCAGTTCAAATTCTTTGTCAAGATAGATGCTCACCAAGGAAAGAGTACTTCTGATATTATTTAAAAAAAAAAAAAATCCGTTCATATTTTCGTATTTTCGACGGAGATTAAGTATGACTTAAAATTTGATGAAATTTTGCTCGCACTTCTTATGGGTATATCTCAAAAACGACCCCTGGAGACAACTAAGAGACATACTTTTTCAGATTCTCTAAACACTCGGCTTTCAATCGCTATATAATTTGTAGCCAATAGTGTTGCCTGAAAATGCCTAGATCGAGTTTTCTGAACCCATGTCATGTTCAAAAGTGCTCAGATGCGCATTTTGTATAGTCCCACATATATGATTTTGTGTATTGTTTGTTATTTGTTGTTTGATATATTGTTTCAATGTACAAATTATGCAAATTATGCTTAATTAACATACAACAGTAGTTAGTTTCACCAGGTAACTTAACATGTTGATGACTTTATTTGTTTTACATCATTAGGAGAATGACTAAAGTGTTTTACACAAGTAAACGATGAGATAACAAGATAACAAGCATGCTTGCAAGAATCACCAATCTGCTGGCAGAAAAAAATGTCCACTTTGTTAGTTAAATATGAACTAATTTGCATATCATACACAATCGTCAAAAAAACGATATCCTATTGCATACATGTAGATAATTGATTGAGCTTTAAAATAAGGGGTCACACTATATACTTTTTCCCAAGAAGTAAAAATCATGTGGCATCGTAGAAGATCGTCTGAGAAGTACTGAAAAACGACCACGGACGCCATACAGAGGTCGAAGCCTTCGGTCTAGGTTTCGCACAGCACGAAAATACACTCTCAAGCTTACGGCAAGTGGGCGGTGCGACAACTTGCCTTGCCGTACGCATGTTGCTAAGGTCAGCGCGCCTGATATTAGCATACGCCGCACGCTTGTTAGTTCAGATTCTGGCCGTTTGTAATGTTTTTTTCCTCCCCCGCGTATCGCGCACACAAGAACTGTGCACTCTTTGCCGCTTGGTGGCGCTACCCCGAATTACACGATACCCCGAATTACACGCCCCGTACAAACGTTCAGACAAATCCTGCGAACTTTTCCAAAGGTGAACCCAAAATTACGCAACATTATCTGGTATCGCAATGAATATTGATAGCTCCGCTGACAAGCTGGGCGGCGCGATCGAGTCGCAGTGAGGTCGAAGGTCAAACACCACATGTCGCGCTCGCCAGCTCTAGACTTATGTAAACATTCACCATGACGAAACTTGGATGGCCTTGATCAGTTGATATATCCTACTAGGCAAGCCGTGTACACTCTATGCATTGGCAGTATAGTATTAGCCGTTCGTTCTACTGGTGGAATAGAGTTGATCAGATCGACTTGCAATAAAGATTGAAATGCTTTTGGGCATAACACGCAAGCCATATTGATGGAAATTTAATTTATCTGTGATAGTGGAAGAGCAGGAGCTGGCCTGAGTGGTTGCGGAGTGAACCAGAGTTGACTCAAGTTTTTAACCCGTTGCCTCCGAGATTCGGAAAATCCCATAGAGTTAACGCAGGCCACATCCGGTTCCCGTAGCCAACGGGTTAAGAGAATGAAAATGGGTTTGCCGTTGTATGCTAGGTCAAACTAAATGTACGTAAATATTCTGCCGTGGTTGCACTAGAGTGAACTAGATTTGACAAATATTTCTAAGAGAATGAAACTGTCATTATGTGTAACTCAACGTAAATGAAGGCCTACATAATAAATAAAAATATTTCTGTAGTGGTTGCGGAATATGAGAGTAGACCGGCTTATACTAATCAGTCGGGTCGCGTTCTCGTCCGAAATGAGGAAGAAGAAGAAGAAGAAAAAGAAGAAGAAGAAGAAGAAGAACTTGGAAGAAGAAGAAGAGGAAGAAGAAGAGGAAGAAGAAGAAGAAGAAGAAGAAAACAAAGGAAGAAGAAAGAAGAATAGGAGGGGCGAAAAAGGGGGAAAATAAAGAGATAAAGGAGAGGAGTAGAGAGGAAGGGAGAAAAGAAGTTCAGAATAAGGAAAGAAGAAGAACGAAACAAAAAAAAAGGGGGGGGGGGGGAAAAAAAAAAAAAAAAAAAAAAAAAAAAAAAAAAAAAAAAAAAAAAAAAAAAAAAAAAAAAAAAAGGAAAAAAATAAACGTAATAAAAAAAAAAAGAGCCCCCCCCCGCCCCCCCGCCCCCCCCCCCCTCCCCCCCCCCCCCAAAAAAAAAAAAATGGGGGTGAAGGGGGGGGGGGGGGGGGGGGGGGGGGGGGGGGGGGGACTAAGGGGAATAAACAAGACCGAGAAGAAGAGTAAGGAAGGGAAGAGGGACTGGGGAAAGAAAAGCGATAAAGAAAAAGAGATGGACCGAATAGGGGGAAAAAAAGCGAAGACTGAGAAGAAGAAATAAGGAGGCGGGAGCAAGAAGGAGGGAGGAGGAAAAAAGGGGGAAAGGGGGGGAATTAAGGAAGCCAGAGCTCAGAAGAAGACAATCTTAGATTTACCAAAGTTATATCATAAAAAAACGATGATTTTTACTTAACTATTCAATTTATCCAATGATAAATATCGAGTCTTGTTCGATCATTGCATTTTTATTTGGTGCCTGGTGGTTTTATTTATTTCCATATTTTCTTACCAGTAACTGCTTTGCAATATCATACATAAAATATTGTGACAACAACAAAATGTACACTTATAATACATATTACAATTTACAAGACAATGTAGATTTTTTTGGTCCCTTGAATGGCCCCTTGTGAACCGGAGTGTTCTCCAAATTTTTTACTCATAGTTAGGCTTTAGCCCTTAAAGCCCGAAGTTAGTTTTGGGAATTTTTGTTATTTGAAACTTATGCCCGGCAAATCATAACCCTGCAATAATAGATTTCTGAATTCTTTAGTTTTTTTACCAATTAATTAATGAAAATCTTCAGTGGAACACCCCCAAAATTTTAGCCTTATAGTATGCTAAAGGTTTAAAAGCCTTTAAGGTTACATGTGTTATACATTGTAACCTCATCTGAAAGAGGCAGACTCAGCTCTTTCAGATGAGGTATAACTCATATAACTAACTTTTTTTTTTTCTTTGTTTTTTTTTAATTAATTAATGAAAAAATTCGGGGGGGGGACCCCCGAAAATTTTGACTATATTCCATTAATAATCCAACAGGGTTAAAAAGGTTATATGAGTAAAACTCATCTGAAAGAGCTGCGTCTGCTCTTTTCAGATGAGGTATAACACATGTAAACGTTATAAGCCTTTTTAACCCATTTAGACTGCTATAAATGTAAAATTTTGGGAGTGTTCGCCACATGAAGATTTTTCATTAATTAAAAAAATAAGCAAGACATTCAGAATCTATTATTGCAGGGTTATGACTTTGGGGCATAAACTTTCAAATAGGCAAAAATCCTAAAACTAAACTAAACGAGTCCGTTCACGTTTCATACTATATACGCGAACTTCGTAGTCCATAGCTCATCACGTGCGCGCACTTCAATTCAACGAACACCATGAATCCCGTTCAAGCATGTTTGGAACCCCAAAGAAGCCATTAAATTACTTCAAACGGTGAAAAAAGTAAGTCATAAATGTCTTAATGCGTGTAGTTATTAAATTACACTTTATGAAGTGCTATGACCTCGGTGCGCAAAAACCGTCCGATTTTCGCCTGCAAAGCACAATTCAATTCCTGCACGGTTGACGTGAATTCACGCGCATGAAAATTGAAAATATGCTGGTATTAATGTCTGTCCTTTGTATGAGGGGACTGACCAAACAAATGTAAAAAATACCGTTAAATGAGAAGTCCCTGAAGAAAACGGACAGACCCCGTCGGTTTATATGTAGGGTAGATCTATAATAGTAGGGCACCCCCACCTCGCCAGGCCCAGGGGCCCTAGTAATACTGCCACCCAGCGTAAAATGGAATAGAAGTGCGTTTAACAAACAATACGCGTTGGGCAGTGTCCAGTTCGCTAAACACTTGTCACGATATTCCCAAACCACGCAAAATTAAGCAAAACAGGGAATTTTGGAACGAAAATCATAAAATAATCAGAAATGCGTGTTACTGCATTGATATTTTTACATAGAGATCAGTGTAACCTCCGGCTCCGCGCGCGTCCTCAACGTGCATTGTCTATGGCGGAGCGGGGTGGCAAGGTGCGGGCCTCAATGCCGACGCACATGTAAAATGACATTTGCGTTTGACAGCGATAACTAGGAAACAATCGCATTGATCACTGAACTTGTGTCCTGACGTCACGCCGGAAGTGTGGTTATGTCATGAAAATAGTTCTGTATTTTCCAGGTATTTTTATTTTTTCCTATTTGACGGCGTTATCGCTGGATTTTGGGCTCCAAATTTAAAAACAACCTACAAATTTCTGTAGGCTGCTGAACTAATTTTTGCATTTTTGGGCCCCAATCGAGCTCCCTTCCAAGTTGAGGTCGAAGGCCTCACCTTGCTATAAGACTGACGGATGGAGGCTCCATCACTAAGGGGAATATTTCAGCGGCCAAATACAAAATCCCCTTTTTTCACAAAAACTTTGTGATTAAATTTATGAAAGATATACTGGGCACTCCCGTTATAACGAACACGCTTACAACGAAATTTCAATACAACGAAGTAAAAGTTCTGGTCCCAAAATCATTACCATTGAAGTCTATGGTGGAAAATTTGGTTACAACGTACACGGCTATAGCGAAATTCCCATTACAAGTTACAACGAAGCCATTTCCGAGCCCAATGTTCAATAAAATACATAAGAAATGTGTTCCGTTACAACGAAATAAAGATTCTGGAAGGTAATGAGACGACACTTGATCGCCTCGTGTGTGTGCGATTGTGGTTGAGAGAATGGGTTTCTCGAACTGCACCCAGGGCTGCCACTCAAAATTTTGATTTCCCCCTACGCCGCATGCGTATTTTCTCCTACGGACACCACTTTTCCCCTACGCCTAATTAACCATATTTTCCCATACGAACCTATGTTTTCTCCTACAAAATCGACTTTTTCCCTACGAAGGTTATGTTTTCCCCTAAAAAAATATCCTTAGAAATGCAAAATATTGATCACAATTTCTTCGGCGGAGAGGGACAAAGTGGGCGAATATAATGGGATTTCCTTGGAAGAATTACGAATATTTCTGAAAATTCTCAAAACCCCCTACATGTACATCCCCTACAAATCATCAAATTCCCCTACGTTTCCCCTACGGAAGGTCATTTTCCCCGTAGGTATCCCCTACCCCCTAGTACGCACGTCCAAAATCCCCTACGGTAGGGGATTTCCCCTACGAGTGGCAGCCTTGACTGCACAGCAGAACGCTCGGGAGGCGTAGTGGGGGTGTGTCTCAAATACTTTGTTATGATTGGTGAGCTGCGCCGAGAGAGTGGCTGAGTGTGCACATATGGAGTGCAATCATTGCTGCGTGCATGTTGACCATGCTGCTAGATGGTGAATTTGGGCGTTGCTTCATGGGTTGAGGTGCGGTGGTGCCAGTGAGTGGAGGGGTAGGGAGGGGAAGGAAATGTGATACATGTACATGTAGGTGGACAGCTAGATGTGTGGGGCAGTTAATGAAGTGCAGGGATGTTTGGATTTAAACACTGATAATGATCGCAAGGACTGAAAACTGACTCCACAGACACAGACTCGGAAGGTGAAGTGAAATGGATAATTATGCGTACTGATAAATAAACGGAAATTTACAGAGACAAGGCCTAGGGAATAGATGCTTTATTCACAAAACCATTGATGGCTATTTATAATTGTCCTCGCTGTAAGGAAAATTCAGTTTTATTGCAACTTAACGGCAGCATGATTTCAACTTGCAATGAGCTTGAAAAATTATTATATTAACCATTGTCATCGGGTGTTATGCGTTGTCCAATAATAAATAAAAAAAAAACTTCAAATAGATCGTCGGAGAAAATGAATAGAAAGAAGGGTTCATTTATGAACAATCTATAATTGGGGACGCAGTGCGACGTCTGAAATTCAAATTGGCTTTTGCAGTTCGGTGCGCTATCTTATCAAGGCCTATTACGTTTATTACTTCTTTTGTAAAAAAAAAAATTGCACCCGGTATACGCGTACTTTACAAGTAACATTTTGATACATAAACATTCTTTTATTTCTTGCCGATTTGGTTTTGTTTCGCGTCCTCTCCCGCACAGTAATCATAAATTCGGGCACAATTCATGCCGCTTACATGTTCAATTAATTGTCGGCAATTTCAATTTTCCGTTCTCTAAAAAATGTTGATTTAAACATGTTTTTACGATCTCTATAAATGTAAAAATGATCCAGATTTATGCCGCATCGAAGTGCCTAATATTGCATTTCCCCTTTTATAATAACCACAATATACATGGACAATGAAATACGACACAGCAAAAACAAAATTGCAGTGTTTTCATCGTATGTTTTATTTGTTCGGTTACAACGAAATTTCGATATAATGAAATAAAAGCGTCGGTCCCGAGGACTTCGTTATAACGGGAGTGCCCTGTACATGTAATGTTAGATAAACCTAACGTTACTCGTTACAACTATGCATGGGAGCTTTTGATCCAATTCACGACCGATGTAATCTGTCGCCTTTCATTCGGGGGCTTGTCATTTTTAACAATATTGACATCATCAGTCAGCCCCCTTATCTGACGTCAGATGTACCGATACACCATGTTCGTGCAAA
The DNA here is from genome assembly GCA_001188425.1 of Eucidaris tribuloides. Classification (NCBI taxonomy): domain Eukaryota; kingdom Metazoa; phylum Echinodermata; class Echinoidea; order Cidaroida; family Cidaridae; genus Eucidaris; species Eucidaris tribuloides. The sequence goes on from JZLH01S0246626.1 coordinate 10,646, forward strand.
GCTACTTGGCGTCTCATGCCGAGTAGATTTTTGCATTTGAATAGATCGAGAAAAAAAAATATTACGCGACAGACCTACCTTCTAAAACTCATAAGACTGCTGATTCTTCTAGGATCATCACATCTCTTGAACTTACTGTTTTTTTCTGATGGATCCTTGTTTTCTTAAAAAATATCTTCTTTTCCCGCTCGGATTGTATCAAAATGAAATTCAAAATTCCATCGCAACTGTTGTGTATGCGCACGCGATAACCCGGGTTTGCGACTGAACTCTGCGGGGATCTCTACTTGCGCACGAGATCGAATCCCTGTAGAATTCAGTGGCAAACCCGTGGGTCCCGTATCACAAAACTAGACCAACTACAATTACTATGGTAACTGGGATCATTGTGCCTAGCGTCATATTTAGGTTTGGTTGCGAGTCTCAAATACAAGGTGGGATCATTAGCTCTTGAAACACACTGAATGTGAAGCGTAATCTTGACATCTTGACATTGAAAGAAAGAAAGAAAGAAAG
>JZLH01S0246660.1:10193-20800 GCA_001188425.1 Eucidaris tribuloides
AGTCATCATACAGCTCATCAAATATAATTACAGCAGATCTTGTTATAGCACCACTCTGGGACCCACAAAAACATTACTATTGTTATACAGGTTGGCACAGTAGAACAGTGCAACACCTGCGCATGATTTCCACCATCACTCGCATAAATCGTCATTGTTCTTGTGCTGCTTTTGTATCACATTGCATCAAATCGATACCAATGAGTAATTGATTTTTAGTAAGGCATTTGGGGTCCCAGGCGCCATTTTTTTTTAGGCCAAGCATTACCCTAACTTTTGATAACCTTTCACTCCACCACGTCCCGGCACCAAGATATTCTCGCCGTCGCCAGCGTGCCATAAATCCATGCTGACCGGCAGACAACATCTGAATTACTTTTCTTATTTTATCACATTTTTATTTTCATCAAAGCGAGGGCCATTCCTATTTGTCTGCTTATTCTTTAGCCACGTTTACGGAGTTCCGAAGGATCAGTGAGATTGAAATAAGTAGCTAATTGAATGACATTGGCCAGTAAAAATGACCTAGGTAAACCGCCTCACTGAAAATCACATAGACCATGCGTATTATTTTTGTTTGCGAAAAGAATTTCTAAACCAATCCAAATACAAGCACCAATGACCATTTTGACCACCTGATCCTTGAAAAATGAGCGATCGGCAGGTGTGCACTCTTCTGCGGCACCCTGTTACATCAGTTGCCTCTTTTCGGATAAAGTCTACTGCACTGTAGGTAAGCATATATGCACAGGACTGTCACTGTAACGCCTTACTTATTAGGTATTTACATCAGATTTGATGCAGTGAGAAGAAAAAGGAATAAAACCATGTTTACCAGCAGTCCTGTCTGTGGGTAGACCAGCCCCCATCTTCCAGCTTATGTAAGTCCTGATATTTAGTAAGCTCTTATCAAACAATTAAGTTAGCTTCATAACCTCCATTTATCTTCATAAATCTGTCTTAACTGCGGCTGACATAATATCAATGTTTCCATAATCATAAATTTAATTGATACATAGCTATGATATCGTAAAATATAAGCGGGGATTATTCTATATATTGCAATGTTAATAAATGACACGATGCTTAGCACCATTTGTTCAAATGAAGCTAAAGCATTGTCTTACATGTCGCACAGAATCTAGAAACCCCTTCGCATGGTCTAAGCTGCCAATTGATAAGACTAGTACCACAGATTGCCCACAGACATGAAAATTTCAGGAATACCTGTTATTGTTCTGTATAATGTTGTGTTATCTGTTATTTTTGTGGTAATCTGTTCTAAATTGAGTAAATTTGGACAGGCTGGTTAATGTGGGTTATTTTTCATATTTTGTAATTAACCTGTGAGATTGTGATAACACGTACATGCCAAAACAAGGGGTAACCTTTATCATCCGAGTTGGAAATTTACATATATTATACACACTATCATTGCTTACATGCTTTAGCATCTATGCGATTTAACATTAAATGTTTTTTAATCTAGGTGCAGACTCAGTACTTTTAATGCGAAAGAATTCCACTGTTGGAGTTGCATGGTATTCGTTTTAAGAACAGTTGAAATGCATTGTTCATGAACATCACGCTATATATCCCACAATTGCTTTCTTGTACCGTGAAACTCATGCTTTACAGCAAGGGAATAGTAGCCACGCAAGAAAAGATTTTTTGTGGTGAGAATCCCAAGAAATGTGAGGCTTAGCTTTCCCATGTGTCTGCGCCCCCATGTTGTTTCTGTTGTAATGTAACAAGTGTTTTATTAGCAACGGGAAAGTTCGATACCAGCGAAGTAGCATACAAATGTTTAGATGATTTGTAACAGCTGCATATTAGTTCTTCATAGTCGTGTGGCACGTCAGATTATTGCTTCCGACAAAAAAAAAATGAAAAAAAATAAAACCACCACTCATACGCGACCGCGCGACCACACACACGTCCTGCTCAGAACACGGGACGACCAAAAGCACGCAAAGCACACTCTGTACATACACATGTATCGGACAGACACTCCCATGAACTACGGCGGACATTCTTCGTGTCATTTCGACCAATCACTAGTAACCGGGTACCTCTTCCTCCATCGCTAGTGATTGAAATGAAATGTTAATTTTCAAACGTCAAATTGACAGTCTTCAAAGCACAAGTATTTACCCAAATGTTAGCCACCGAGAGAAATCCCCTCCACCTTAATATTCGCATGCCATCATGCCATATATCATACATCGAAAGATGTTATTACGTTAACTGTATTACAATTTAAACGGGGGTTACGGGCTGTTTGATAAACGCTACATTACATGTATCTGTTTAGCCAATACTTTTTTGTCTCGCCTGGAGCGCAGAGACATAATCAGCATCGTCAAAATTACAATACAATACAAGTACAACTAGCAAATATACAACCGATTTTAACGCGCTAACCATGCATTGTTTCATAGCGCTAACAAGTATAACATTCCATACAATACTAGCATACAAATCAAGTGATTTAAATAGAAAACTATACAAACAAAACGATAACATTAAGTATGCGACAATTGATTAACATCATTATTTATTAAACAGGTGGGTATTTTTTGAAAATATCGATAAGGAGCATGACCGGATGTGAAAGGGGGGGGGGAGATCAATATCCACAGTCTAAGAGCCCAAATGCTGCATAAAACGATTGTCGCCCGGACCTTGAGCTGGATCTTGGAAAGAGTATGCTGTACATTCAATCTAACTTTTCCGATATTTTGAGTAGGACGTCGAAATTCATGTCAGAGGTATATCTCTTGCAAGGCTCCAGATCTAATTTTATAACAAAGATCACATTTTAAGGAGATGTCAGCCAGCGCAACTAACAGACTAAGTTAAAAGATTTTGGGTTGCATGTCAACCAATCAATCGCATGTGCGCTGGCCTCTGAGCTAACCCTACGGTGACCAATGCATGCCGCCCGGACATGTGGGTCGTCGCGCCTGGTAATGAGGCACTTTCTGAATTGATAAGTTCCTCCCCGTTAACTGTTTCGGCCATGTTTTTCGAGAGAGAGACGTCCAAAGAGTAAAATTAACACAAGATTAACTTAATTTTATAGGCCTTCCTGAGCGATGTACACAAGATACCCCTCTATTTAGGCTCTTAATCACGCATACTGTAATTCCTCACAATACTCACGAATGTCCATTTAAAAATCTATATCCTGCTTTTTTTGCGCGCCTCAATTCCTCTTCAACAGACAAAATTCAAAAAGTATCATGATCTAGTGTTTCCATGAAAAGCCGTGTAATTTGTCTGTATATAATGCGTATATTAATAAATCTAACTTAGAGTAGATACACGCGGTAGATCAAATTCACTACAGAGGTAACGATTCGTGGTGTTTTGTGGGTTCTGAACAGTACAGTTCAGGCTTAATACATATTGACATTTACAGTCTCAAATGTCCACAGGAAGGCAATGACACTTTCCCATGAAAACACTGAACACTTTTGTACATCAATAACATCCACAACTTGAGTACCGTATCATCAAATTTAAACAGAGTGCATTGCTTAAACGCACAGCCTCTATAATGATGACAATATCATATAAGGTTGACCAGTTCAGAAATGCAAAAAGAGGTCATGAACATTTCCATAAAAAACACTGACACTAATGGTTCTGGGCGTATCTAGCGGCACTACACTTCATATAATCCCTCTTACAGGCTCAGGTCAGTCAATCAAATTCCTAAATACATAACTCTTGAGACACAGAATCGCAATCCACAAGCTAATATATACAGCGTGACCAGAAATGATAAGAGATTCAATAATTCACAAACGCCTCATGAATTTCTCGCCATTTTTTATTCTAGGGTGTTTATTTGTCCATATGAACACTACTATGTAGTTCTGAAACCAAAATTTGACAACCAAAATTGAAGCTCCACAATGTAAGCCTATCACTTTAAGGGCAGTATAGGTAATTAAAGATATTCTTGTTTTCCATTTATAGGGAAATTATATAGGTAACTGTCGTTGTATGTAGACCTACATAATTATATAGAATAAAAATTGTGCATGTTGCACGTCACAGGTAGCCATTGATTGTAATTTTACGTATATTCTTCAAGAAACACGGCAAACGTCATGCTTTGTCCAAGGGCCCCAATCTACGTTTCGTGATCTTCGTGAGATTGCATAACAAATTATACCATTTCAGGGTTTGAAAAAGTTCCAGATTTAAATTTTGGTTCTGCGAGTTTGTATTTAGAAATTCTGGTAACGTTTTGCACAGAATAAAATGAGATAAAACTGTTCAGAATGATATTTGATGTTATCTCAATCTTTACTCGTAAGAGTGGTAACGAATCTTAAGTCACATTTCTGAACTAACTTAAGCTCTTGAGAAATAACTTAATCTAGGTATTTAAGAAATATCCTATCCAAGACTTTTAAGAGACGTGGCTCTGTTAACCGTATGACATTGATGATCCTTACTCAGAGTTAAACAATGTTACAAAAGTAAAGTGCTTTTCAAGGAAAGATCAATGATCTTTCGACATTTGAACTTAATTGGTCAAATATGATATTATATCGAACTTGATTTGTGTCTTTAAGAGATGTATCTTTGGTGCGAATTTGATGACCCTACCTTAAAGTTATACACGCTTTTCATGGAAGGTTCATTGACCTTTTGACATTTGAACTTGGTCAAATGTGATCTTTGTCATTAAATTTTGAACTGTTCTTTCAAGACATATACCTCTGAAGATCCTACCTCAAAGTTATAGAATATTATTGCATGCACAAAATAGTCCATTGGTTTCATGGAAAGTTCAATGACCTTTGATATTTGAACTCAATTGGTCAAATTTGATATTATATTGAACTTGATCTGTGTCTTCAAGAGATGTATCTTTAGTAGGAATTTGATGACCCTACCTTAAAGTTATAGAAAGTTATTAGGCCTATACGCACAACATTATGCAGTGTTTTTTATGGAAAGTTCATTGACTTTTTTGGCATTTGAACTTGGTCAAATATGATATTTGTCATCAAATTTAGAGCTGTGCTTTTAAGACATGAACCTCTGGTAAGAATTTGATGATACCGTACTCAAAGTTGTGGAATGTTATTGGATGTACAAAATAGTTCAGTGATTTTCATGGAAAGTTCATTGACCTTTTGACATTTGAACTTAAGTGATCAAATATGATATCTAACCTGAACTGTACTTTCAAGACATGTACCTCTGGTATGAATTTGACTACCGTTTATCCTACCTTAAAGTTATAGAATTTCATTACATATACCATTACATATACAACAAATTACACGGCTTTTCATGGAATGTTCATTGACTTTTTGAATTTTGATCTTGGTTAAAGGAATATGTAGCCGGCAAAAAAACAGGAATAAGATTTTTTTAAATGACATTGTGAGTATTGTGAGAATTACAGTAAATGGTGATAAAGACAGCCTAAATAAGGGGTACTGTGTAACACTCGCCCTCAGGAAGGCCCTATAAATTAGTTAATTTGTGTTAATTTTACCTCTTTGGACGTCTCTTCCCTCGAAAAAACATGCCGAAACAGTTATAAGGGGAGGAACTTATCAATTCAAAAAGTGCATACATTACCACGGCGCGACGACCACATGTCGGGCGGCATGCATTGGTCACGTAGGGTAAGCTCAAGGCCAGCGCACATGCGATCTGATTGGTTGACATGAACCCAAAATCTTTCTTAACTTAGTCCTGTTAGTTGCTGGCTACATCTTCCTTTAAATGTGATCTTTGTTATAAAATTAGATCTGAGCCTTCAAGAGATATACCTCTGACATGAATTTGACGATCCTACCTCAAAATAATGGAAAGTTATTGAATGTACAACATAATCTTTCCAAGATCCAGCTCAAGGTCCGGCGACAATGTTTTCATCACATTTGCTCTTAGACTGTGGAATGATCTCCCCCCCCCCCCTTCACATCCGGTCATCTCCTTCAATCGATATTTTCAAAAAAATCACCCACCTGTTTAATAAATAATGATGTTAATAATTGTCGCATACTTAATGTTATCGTTTTTGTTTGTAATAGTTTTCTATTTAAATACTTGATTTGTATGTAGTATTGTAGTGAACTGTTATAATTTGTTTAAGCGCTATGAAACAAATGCATGTATAGCGCGTTAAAAATAGTTGTATTATATTGTATTGTATTGTATTGTATTGTATCTTTGATGATGCTGATATGTGTCTCTGCGCTACACAGGCGAGACAAAAATGTATTGCTAATAGATACATGTAATGTACCGTTATCAAACAGACCCGTAACCCGCCCGTTTTAAATTGTAATACAGTTACGTAATAACATCTTTATGTATGATATACTGCATGATGGCCATGCGATTTGAACTGAGGGATTTTTCGGTGCTAAAATTTGGTACAAATATTGTGCTTTGAAACTGTCAATTTGACTTTAAAATTAAACATTTCATTTCATCACCTAGCATAGGAAAAGTTACCCGGTTACTAGTGAATTGTCGTACACATACACAAATGTCCCCGCTGTTCATGGGAGTGTGTGTCCCCGATTACATGTGGTATTACAGAGTGTGTTTGTTGTCTTCTTATCGTCCCCGTTTCTGAGCAAGTACGTGTGTGTGTCGCGCGTGCGTATGTGGTGTTTTTTTTTTCATTTTTTTTTTGTCGAACATAAATCTCCGTCACACGACATGAAGAATAAATACAGCTTTACAATCATCAAACATTTGTATGTTCCTTATGACAACCTTTATTGTAATAAAACACTTTTACATTAAACAAACACATGGGGCCAGACACCATGGGAAGACCTAACTCACATTTCTTGGGATTCTCACAACAACAAAAAATCTTTTCTTTGCGTTATATTCCCTTGCTTAAAGCATGATTTCACGTAAAAAGAAAACAATTGTGGGTACTATAGCGTTGATAGTTTCACTGAACAATGCATTCAAACTGTTCTTAAAACGAATACATGCACTACAACAGTGGATTTTTCCATTAAGAGTACTGATGCACATAGATTAAAAACATTTAATGTTAAATCCATAATGCTACATGTAGCAAATATACTGTGTATAACATTAAATCCAACTCGATGATAAAGGTTACACCCTTTTGCAATGTACGTGTATCAAATCTCACAGGTTAATTACAAAAAAAATATGAAAAAATAACCCACATTAAACCAGCCCCTGTACCAAATCTTACTCCCAATTTAGAACAGAATTACCACAAAAAATACAGTAAACACAACAATTTCAGCAAACAATAACAGGTTTCCTGAAAATTTTCAATGTCTGTGGCAATCTGTGGTAAGCATTTCATTGGCACTTAGACCATGAATTCCTAGATCTGTGGAATGTACAGAAACAAGTTTACTTCATTTCAACAAAATGGTTAAACATCGTGTAATTATTAACATTGACAATATATAAACATAATTCCCGCTTATATTTTAATATCATACTATGTATAATATAAATTTAGTTATGGAAACATTGATATTATGTAAACAGCCAGTTAAGACAGATTTCGAAATACATCGGAGTTATGAAGTAATTAATGTGTTTGATAAGCTTACATAAATATAACTTACATAACTGGGAAAAGATGGGGGCTGGTGCTACCCACAAGACAGAGCAACTGCTGGTAAACATGGTTTTATTCCTTTTTCTTCTCACTGCATGCAAATCTGTGTAAATACATAATAAGTAAGGCGTTACAGTGACAGTCTGTCATATCATGCATTACATACAGTGCAGTAGACTCTTATCGAAAAAGAGCAATGATGTACAGGGTGGCCCAGAAAGAGTGCAACACCTGCGATCGCTAATTTCTTCAAGATCAGTGGCAAAATGTCATTGGTCTTTATTTGATTGGTTAGAACATTCTTTTTCCAACAAAATAATACCATGGTCATTGATTTTCAGTGAGGCGTTTGGACCCTAGGGTCATTTTTCTGAGCCAATGTCATTTCCCAAATTAGCTACTTTTTCAAATCCACTGATCTTCGGAACACTCCGTACAACGTGCTATAGAATAAGCAGACAAAACATAGGAATGCCCTCGCTTTGATGAAAATAAAAACAATGTGAAGAATTCAGTTTGTCTGCCCAGCATATTTTATGGCACGCTGCGACGCGAGAATATCTTGTTCCGAGGACTGGTGGAGTTGAAAAGGTATCAAAGTTAGGTAATGACATTGCCTAAAAAAAAATGGCCCTGGGACCCAAATGCCTTACTAAAAATCAATTATCATGGTATCATTTTGATGAAATGTGATAACAAAAAACACACAAAAAACAATGACATTATGCCGATGATGGTGAAAAATTAGCGATCGCAGGTGTTGCACTGTTACTGGGCCAACCTGTATAACAAAGTAATGTTTGTGGTCCCAGAGTGTCTATAACAAGAATCTGCTGTAATTATATTTTGTGAGCTGTATGATGACTGCATTCTGTCACTTAACCTTAGTCCCAAGCAGTGAGAGCCCACTACTAAAACAACACAAAAGTTAACCTGTGGGACTAAAAAGGGTTAATCAGTAGTCTGTTCAATGTACATCAGATATATCTTCCTACAATATGCGTACAACACAGAATGCATAAAACACTACATGGATAAAGTCATCAAACGTAATTCAAATATACCAGAACTTTGCACAAATATCAAAAATTCTATTGACGTTGTTGTGACTGCCTATGTATGTATGTATGTTTGTATGTATGTATGTTTGATTGAACTTCATCAAAATGAATATATTTGATATTTTGTTCACATTAATATATATACATAAATAATATAAAGGCAACAAAAACGACAACTAAGAGCACGAAGAAATTTCATATGTCGAATTCAAGAAAACATTTTATGTTAAACTCAGTATCACAAAACTTGGTAACTTTGAAATGTTCATCACACAAAATCACATGCACATTGAAAGCAAGACTTCAAAACATTTCACGTACTGACCTGCTATGAAAGTATCTAACCTACGCAAAACATTTGTTGTATCAATTTCATTACATGCAGGAAACCACAGTAAAATATGTTAATTACATACCAGCAGTGAAAACAGAATGGTACATGCATAAATACTGGGTAATTATGCAGTCATCACGACATCAGATACGTGTATGCCTGTTTAAGCCCATAACAACTTGTAGTATATTGAATGGTATAGATGGTATTGCAAAGGGGTTTTCACATTTCCCAGTGAATATCACATTTCCCTGGGAAATATAAATGTGTCCCATTCACTTTGTACAGACAAGCTTGAAATCCTATCAGAGAACATCTGAGAAATTTGAATAAAAGCGGGAAATATGCCAGCACTGTATTGAAAAGTACTCCCATATCATGATAAAAAAAATAAACAATTTTTTTCTTTAAAGTCCCAAAATAGCTCCAAATGTAAAAAAATAATGACCCTTTCCTAAACTTTAGCAGTGGTTAATTTAGTGACCACGCACTAATTAACCCTGTCTCGAACAAGCAAGACCTAGCCATCTGACAACAAACCCCTCCCCATAAGCATGCTCCCCCTCCCCCACCCCCCAATAGCATACTCCGGTCCACCAACTCCGGCTGATCTTTCTGGTCCTCTGTGTCCCCTTTTAAGCCAGCATTTCCTTGGCTGCTTTGACGATGCAGTTGGCGCTGATGCCGAACATTTCCAGCATTACGTTTGGCGGTCCGCTTCGAGGAACGCGGCCCACGGCAAGACGCTTGACGACGATGTCCGATTGACCGGCAACGGCCCCCGCTACGGCTTCACCCAGACCACCTGATAAAGAAAATGGAGCACATGCTAGATAGTATGTAAAAGGGCAGTGACGTGATTGGGAGAAGCAAAAACAAGAGCACCAGGGGGTTCGACGCTCACCTGGGGTCTCGCAAACTCTCTGTGGTGCCCATAGAGAAAACATCTATCTATTAAAGAATCTATTAAAGAATCTATTAAAGAATTAAAGAACGCGCTCGAAAACCTGACGCGAATTTTTAGCGTAGCCGGGAGAGGCAAGGTGGACATAGCCCGTAGTCAGGCAAGACCGTCGCCTTGCTTGGTATACGTACATACGTAACTGGAAGACAGTGTTCTATTACTCGCTTGGCTATAGTTAAAAAGTCGCAGCCGTTATGCATTCTCATTGGCTCTTCAGAAGTCTTAGGCTCGTAGGGGGAAAACCCCTACAGTAATTCGAGGTCTCGGGCTCGTAGGGGAAACCCTCTACAGTATGTCTGCATGTACATGTACTGTGCTAGATTCAGTGTCAAGTTGTAATTTTAAGTCGGCTCTATTGTGCTGTGTGTGTAACGGTTAGATTCCACACCTGTCGGAATGCGCGCTATTGTTACTGTCCAAAGGCAAATCAACGTTGTAAGCAGGGGCGTAGCTACGGGGGGCGGGGGGGGGAGCAAGTGCCCCCCACAAATTTCGTGTGCCCATAGGTGCCCCCACAAAATTATGAAGGAAGCCTAAAAAGGGGGGTGGTGTCATTCGGTAAAATTCATGCATTCTTTGTCATAAATGTTGATTTTTCTTTAGCAGACGGCAAAATGTAGTCGTGCATAGCAACTTTTC
>JZLH01S0246671.1:16861-30081 GCA_001188425.1 Eucidaris tribuloides
TAGATAGATAGACAGATAGATAGATAGATAGATAGATAGATAGATAGATAGATAGATAGATAGATAGATAGATAGATAGATAGAGATAGATAGTTAGGCAGATAGATAGATAGATAGATAGATAGATAGATAGATAGACAGATAGATCGATAGATAGACAGATAGATAGATAGACAGACAGATAGATAGATAGATAGATAGACAGATAGATAGACAGATAGATAGATAGATAGACAGATAGATAGATAGATGGATAGATAAATTGATAGAGAAAGAGGGAATGATAGATAGATTGATAGACAACTCTACAGCTGTATTCGCAACGTTTTTAGACCATAACCCTAAACAGCTGACTCAAATTTCCAGTCAAGGTCTTATTCCTATCAAAGTTATAATGGAAAATAAGATCTCAGATATTGTCATAATATCCAGTGAAATCATTTTATGTCCTGTAAATTTGCAAACTGCTGATCGAAAGAAAATAACATTTTATAAATAATAATTTACATCTGGTATAAAAAAAATGGAGAATGAAAACAGAATATTTCCTGTAAATTTGCAAACTGCTAATCAAAAGAAAATAACATTTTATAAATAACAATTTATATCTGGTATAAGAAAATGACGAATGAAAACAAAATATATCTCCACAGGCCTTATGTTTAAATACAGATTAATCATAAAATTATATTTGTCCCTAGAATTAAATACAGATAAGTAATACCCCGGATAATCCCATCACCACTACTTTCAGTCTTTACTTTTTGGGCACTATTTTCTTCAAGGTATCACATGGCGAAGAATTTGTAAGAGAGGAACTGAGACCAACCTTTGTATACTCTTCCTGTCAACTGGTGCAGTGACAACTTTCTGTTCTGCAATCTTCATGGGTGACTTTGAACTTTCCAGCTACAGAAAAAAAGAGAAGGTGATAGCCATAATATGTCACACATTATTATGTTAACCTCATTCATCAACCTTTGACCCACACACATATAGCATTGAAGTCCCCATAAGGTGTCTACCATCCAAGACTGGTTACAAATAGTAAATGCTCTAAGAGTAATTGTAAGAGTAAGAGTAAGTGTAATTCAAGTTTCATAAGCGTTACGGACGGACGGACGCACACCAGCATGATGTTTTGTTGTGCTGTGGCAAAAGTGCAAATGAGATTCCTGCCTTTAAAGACTCTATATAACTTTGTGGAAGCCTTATTCAAAAAATTATCAAAATTTGCTATCTGGTAGTGTTTGGCTGGATAAATAAACACCCTAGAACACAAAAACTTTAGAGAAATATGCGGTCACTCGTAAAATATGTGCAGATCAAAATCGGCACATGAATTAAATCTCAGCTGATAGAAAACTCTGCTACACAGCAGTCTATGGAGGACAAAAGGAATGGTCAATCAATGATTTTCAATTTTTAGAAGCACTTAATGATAGTTTAAAGCTACAATTTTCTCAGGATTTTATTTTTAGACCTTATCAGAGACACCAGTAGCATGGGGAATCATGTAGCTCAGTTTTTTTTTCAAATTGGAAACAGTGTTATACGATGCCTTTAACTTTAGATACCAAAATATGAACCACCCTGAACATCTAACATTTTTGAGATACAAGGTTTTGTCACTCCAGGAAGGAATGACCCTGTCACCATAGAAATGTAGCTAAAACTCACACATGGGGACACCTCTATACTTTTGTGCACAAAGTAAAGGGTGGCCCTTTTTACACAGTAATGGAACAAGAATGTGCTCTGAAATTCACTTTTTTAAACAAAATCACACTGAAATATTGCTCTAAATGAATAGTCTACAATGACCTTAACATATAATTTGAAAATGGAGGAATTGCCACTTCAGTTTCATTTTTGAATTTTCCAAAGTTTCTACCGAGCGTCTTGAACAAAATTATGAAAACTACACATTTTTGTTGGTTGGATCATTCAATCCACACAGTACAAACTTCGGTTTGTTTTTTCAGTGTTGGGCATATGTCTGTCTGTACAGCTCTGCTCAGGACCACATACATAGTAGGTGTGCTAAAACTTTGGTTTCTTACCTGTACCTTGGGTAACATCTGGAGGCACCAGTTGATACATGACAGGAGCGTACCAAAAGAGGGCGGTGTCTTTTTGTCAAGCGAGGGCGTGCTGAACCCTAGACAGTACAGCATCGGGAACTCAGTCACGTCAAGGCTCTGTAACATTAACACGGAAAAGAAAAAAATCCATTTTAACAGGGTATGTCTGATTATATGGGCAATTTGCAATCTGTGTTCTTCAAATATTCAATATTTGATTAAAATGATGTTTTTATGTAGTCATGAAGCCAGGAAGCCAGATTTTTTGTCCAAATCAGAAATTTCAAATCTCAAAAATCTCATTTTTTTGCAATAGGTCTTGTCACAAATGTCACCCCAAGAACATTATGTAACATCACGCATCTGAGGTCCTCAAACAATAATTTTTCACAAATCACAACAAATGTGCTCGCTCTACATTTGCTCAGATGACAGAAGCTCCAAACACAATCACAAATGTTAAACCTGGGGCTTGAGGTTTTTGTTTCCTTCAAGGGAAAACTGTAGTTTTCGATGAAACTGCAAACACAATTTTAATTTTAAAGGTTCCAGGAAATACTCATGAAAATTAATTTTAATTGATAGTTAATTGTTGTTGGAGTACCATTCTATCGAAAATTACCTGGAAAATCACCTAATATTGAAATAATACTGCACTAAAGAATGAAATATCATTATTTCTTAGCCAAGTTCGCCCCGCCCACAAAAAAACTCTGAAACCGTGTTTGCGTATCACGTGACCCTCTGACGTCATCAGAGGAACGCCGCTCTCTGTATAGCTTGTGCAGCGAGCGAGCTTGACTTGCATAATACATGCAATATAAGGTCTGTCGCCAGTAAAACATTAAACTTCTATGTCATTTTTAATCATTATTATGGCATATTTGACCGTCTCTGAATCACTGGGAGTGATTCAGGGTCAGAGATTTCAATGTCTGATTCGGATCTTAATTTTGACGACAACTTAGCCCAGCAACTAAGACAAAATTTTGTCGCCAGATTTCAGCCAGAAGCGCAAGACGAGCGACACCACTGACCTGAGGCCATGGTCATGAAAAATCACGAATGTGAGAGACTTTGGAAACAATTATTGGTAAGTAAGGCATATTCAAGCTAAAGTGTAGATAGTTTTACATAATTTGAAGTATGTTATCATCACATACTGAACATGCATTTTAATGAAAATGTCTATGCTTGTACTGTGTCGGTGATTGTATCTGTGCATTGCACGCTGTGAGTGTCACCAGTAGTTTGCGGCGCAGCCACAGGGGTAGAGTCCCAGTGGCTTTCCGGCTGATGCAGTGTCTCTCCTCTCGGTGTTGGACAAGATCAACATTGCCAAAATGTATACACACTCACCAGAATTGGTCCGGTAAATCTGACGGCTCGAGTAGTTTTTCTTCGAATAATTCTGATATTGATGGGAGTCGTTCAAATTGGAAAATAACAGAATTGTTCGAAGAAAAACTCCACGAGCCGTCAGATTTACCGGACCATTGGAGGGTGTCTACATTTTGGCAATGTCGATCTTGTTCAAAACCAAGAGACGAGACGCTTCATCAGCCGGAAAGCCACGGGATTCTACCCCTGTCAACTCGCTGCACCGCGCCGGTAACTACTGGTGACACTCGTGGCATGCATGCACGGATACAATCCCCGACATTAGACATTTTCATTAAAATGTGCGTTCAGTATGTGATGATATCATACTTCAAATTACATAAAACTACCTAAATTTTAGCTTGAATATACCTTACTTACCAATAATTGTTTCCCAAAGTCTCTCATATTCGTGATTTTTCACATCGGCTTGCGTGCCCCTGGTCAGCGGTGTCGCTCGTCCGAGTGCGTTTCTGGCTTAAACCTGGCGGCAAAATGTCGTCTTAGTTGTCATCAAAATTAAGATCCGACTCAGTCATGGAAAACTTTTTTTTCTAAAAAGTGGGTTAATTTCACATATTAAACATGTCTATCAAATGTACATTTTTTTTTCTTACTTTAAATGAAGAAAAAACATACTTCATATCATAACAGTGCAGTCTAATTGGCAGCTCTGGTTTGAGGAATTTTCAGTGGGCTGGGAATTTAGGGAATGTGTTGTTACATGTGTATACACTCCTTTCTTCTTTGTGTAAGTAAATGTTTCGATAGCAAGACATTTCAGATATTAAAATAATAATTTGCGTTTTAAAATTCAGTGCTGAATGTATGGAATATGCAAAGTTTCCAAAAATTTCTCAAAATTCTGAATATTTCCAGAAAATTTCCGACAAAAATTTCCATGGAAATTTTCTGCACCAATAATTCCTAGGAATTTTGCAACCCTACTTGCATCATACCTGATTAAGGAGGGCTTCCAGCAGATCTGGACTAAAGAGTCTGAGGGAGGCCAAGGTGCGGCTCAGGATGATGAGTAGTCTGGTGAGGGAAAGAGAAAAATGATGATTTTCATAAATATGTGACCTGTCACCACGATACCCTGATAAACTCGCACAACTTATTAAACACAAAAATGGAAAGAAAAATGCTTTGGGTGAAAAATATCAATATTTAAACTCTTGCAGCATGTGAAGATCATAAAACATTTTATTTTTGAAGACACTTCGCTTTCACATTTTACATCTGAATTATGATATTTTGCACTTTCCTCAGCTTTGGGTTTTGCGACTTTATCAGGGCATCAATGGCGACAGGTCACATATACCTGACTAAAATATAAAACAAACAAACAACACACATTATGGGCAGAATAATTTACAGGGAACCAACAACCAATTTGTATCTATCTATCTATCCATCTATCTATCTATCTATCTATCTATCTATCTATCTATCTATCTATCTATCTATCTATCTATCTATCTATCCATCTATCTATCTAAATATCTATCTGGACAGGAAACAACTGATATGTTTCCTTAGTTTTCTGCTTCTATTCAAGGCAACTTCCTACCAGCTGATATTTCCCTTTAACTATTTCATTGCCAGATGCATGTTTACAAACATGTGTTGCATTGCCATTGTATTCTTATTGACTTGAAACTCATCGGCTAACTGCAACAAGAGCCGCTGGGGGCACAACCGCTCACCTGAGGTCTCACATACTCTCTATGGTGCCCATAGAGAAAACATAAATTATACATATTTTTGGCCCTTTGAGCCTGATATCTGGGCACCAACGGAGGCACATGAATCAGTTGAAAAACTTTGCATCCCCTTACCATATAGCTGATTTTCCCAAGTTACGAATTGTACTGTTATCACTCCTTAGGTGCAGTGCCAAGTCTCCAAATAAACCTGGCACAGGGGGGGGATTAGGGGCTGTCACAATGGGTATTAGCACAGTGGCAGTGTGGCCTCTGGATGTAAACATGAAATTTTCAAGCGGAGGGGTGGTGTGTGTTGTGTGTGTGTGGGGGGGGGGGAGGGTCAGCACTTGCCTGGCTTGCACCTCCTGAGCCTCTGCACTAATACTTGTATCGGTCTGTTCCTGGCTAGCTTGGTGTTGTAGCAATCTCCTTGGGGTGTTGTGTGTGGGGTGTGTGTGTGTGAGGGGGAGGGGGTCAGCACTTACCTGGCTTGCGTCCTCCTGAGCCTCTAAGCACTAATACTTGTATCGGTCTGTTCCTGGCTAGCTTGGTGTTGTAGCAATCTCCTTGGGGTGTTGTGCATCATCTGGGTTAACTGCTAGATTCTGGCTCAATTCTTTGCCTTTGGTCTTGATCTGAAAAAAAAATCAGTCGATCAATCACTCAATCACTCAATCACTGACTGACTGCCTGACTCAAATCAATCAATCAATCAATCAAACAAACCTTGAACCTGGACATACGGTATGTTCGGCAGAAGGGCGTAATAGTAACTTTTCTCAATTTTGGGAAATCTTTCGTTATTTGATATTGGTACGTAACAGTTTCACAGGAAGATCTAAATATATCACACTACTTTGACTTTGTGAAAAAATCCAATGGTTTTCAAGTGACAGGCAATTTTCAGTTAAGGCCCTTCTGTCAGGAACATGTGCTAGGGCCCTTCTGCCAGTCATACAGTCTTTCTTCCAGGACACACACCAACCACATATGAACTTGACTCATTGTCAACATCAAATAGATATGAACAAGATAAACAGTGTATGAAAAATATTGATGGACAGATACACACCCAAACCACGCAGTCCCTCCCCAAGCTACGTCACTATTTGAACCACATCTTGTCTCCAGCATGTGCTGCAGTAGCCTTGACTCAGGGCTCCACAGCTCTGGGTCAGCCAGGTCAGGTTCTCTTGCAATAGGGCTAGCTGCGAGGGACCAGAAATGCCCCTTCCCCTCCCTAACCACTACCCCACCCCCTCCCACACCCCAGTCTAATATCACATCTTACCTCCAGCAGGTGCTGCAGTAGCCTTGGCCTGATGAGCAGGGCCACACAGCTCTGTGTCAGCCGAGTCAGGTTCTCCTGTAAGTGGGCTAGCTGCAGAGGGTCCAGGAAACCCCTACCCCCCTCCCCCCCCCCTCCCCACACCACTGTCTGACATCACATCTTACCTCCAGCATGTGCTGCAGCAGCCTCGGCCTGATGAGCAGGGCCACACAGCTTTGAGTCAGCCTGGTAAGGTTCTCCTGCAGTAGGGCTAGCTGGGAGGGCATGTGGAACCGCCACTTGTGGACGTAGTGGGCTAGCTGGTAGATGAATGCCGTGGTGGCCTCAGCTTCTTCCAGATGGATGGGACTTGTCAAGAGATAGACCGATTCCAGACACTAAAGGAAAGATAGGGGGATACCCAAATGAGTAAGAGCTGACTTTCGAAATTTACACTGCTTGTTTTTTTCTAACATAAGTTTAGTTAGTAGGCCTTCAACTCTGGTTAAAAAAAGTGGGAGAAAAGTAAGAGCAAAATCCTCTAAAAAGTAGGAAAAAAGTGGGATTCAATCCACCAAAGTAGGAGGAAAATAGGATGTTTGTTAGTAGATTTGGAGTAGTTTTCATTGCTACTTACCACTGACTCAGATGAAATATCTGTATGCACCAAACTGATGATCAATTATATTCTTTTCAAGACCACTCAATTCAAAACAAATACTAAACATATTACAAAGGGGTTTTTGACCAAAAAATAGGAAAAAGTATGAAAATAAGGATTTTTTTAGGGGGAAAATAGGGTAATTAGGATCTTCAAAAAAAGTAAGAAAGTGTAGGAAAAGTAGAACCAGTTGAAGGCCTGAGTTGATAAATCTGTCCCGCTCTTATGGTGGATCATAGAGCTGTGCCTATCTTCATTTCCGTACACCCTAGGTAACATGGCTGCACAAGGCAGTTTAACTACTGTGGAGAATTAGTCCTCTGGTTTACCTAAAGTCCAATATCAATGAAATGATGTATTTATATTTTTGGCAAGTGTAACATATAGTATAATATAGATGCAGTTTAAAAAAAAATGTGTTATATCCGCTACAGTCGATTTAAATCCTTTTTCTTTCTTTTATTAAAATCACAATATGTAAATCAAGACCATTTTTCCTGGTTTTGCTGTTTGTAATGATGTTTTCAAGAAATTCATGGGTAATTTACATAATTATTTGTATCTTTTCCCAAATTATTAAAAAATCACAATAAGTAAATCAAAACCATTCTTGCTAGTTTTGATGCCATTTCCTGATGTATGAAGAGGCAATGCTGTACATTTTTGGAAGACTGATTAAAAATTGAATTGACCAAAATTGAAATATACCTTCAAGATAAGCAACCTTCTAATCACATATATGAATAAATAGTATTTTTTTTCTTTTTGTTTTAACCCAGAGTAACCTTTTCAGTGACAAATACTGCTCTTCCAAAGGGCCCAGCTAATTATAATATCATCCCTTGTTTCCACCATATTTCCTTAATTTCTCTTCTACGCGAAAAGCAGCCATGTGGACAAATTATCTTGCTGAAAAACAAAAGCATGCATGGTGGGAATTGAACCCCAACCTCTCCACCTGAAAGGCAGAGAACAATCCACACACCACGACACCTCCACAAGATTTAGATCAATGATTCAAGGCAGACTTGTAGTACCTGTACCCAATACCAGTACCCATACCCGTAACCGGGTCCCAAATTTCGGATCCATTCCCATACCTGTACCCATGGCCTCGTACTCATACCTGTACCCAAGGCTCCATACCCATAACCGTACCCATGGTCTCGTACCCATACGGTACTCCTGGCCCCATACCATACCGGACCCATGCTTCAGTCTGGCTCCATACCGATACCAGTACCCGTACCCATGCTTCAGTCTGGCTTCATACCCGTACTCATGGCTCTGTACTGATACCAGTACCCGTATCCATGTTTCAGTCTGGCTACATATCCGTACCCACGGCTCTGTACTGATTCCAGTACCCGTACCCATGCTTCAGTCTGGCATCATATCTGTACCCATGGCTCTGTACTGATACCAGTACCCGTACCCATGCTTCAGTCTGGCATCATATCTGTACCCATGGCTCTGTACTGATTCCAGTACCCGTACCCATGCTTCAGTCTGGCTTCATATCTGTACCCATGGCTCTGTACTGATTCCAGTACCCGTACCCATGCTTCAGTCTGGCTTCATATCTGTACCCATGGCTCTGTACTGATTCCAGTACCCGTACCCATGCTTCAGTCTGGCTTCATATCTGTACCCATGGCTCTGTACTGATACCAGTACCCGTACCCATGCTTCAGTCTGGCATCATATCTGTACCCATGGCTCTGTACTGATACCAGTACTCGTACCCATGACTGGGACCCACACTTCAAGCTGATTCAAGGTAAAAGCTTTCTCATGACTATTGTCAGTGTAATTGTGAATATTTTTCAACTTACGGTGGTCATCCTTTCTCTGTGAACCCCAAAGAAGTCCAAGGCATCAGTCAAGAAGCCGTGGCCGAGGGTAGCCAGCATAGTGGTCATCACGGATATGGACTCGATGTAGGCAGTCAGCCAGGTCACCGTGTCTGATTTATCACCCTAATTTGAGGGGAATTTGGGAAAGAACAAGTACAATGATTAGTTCTTTATAACTTAATAATATTACTTATTATTTTGATCATTATTATTATTATCATTTATCATTTGTTGTTGTTGTTGTTGTAGTAGTTATCATCATCATCATCATTATCATTATCATTATAAATATTATCGTTATTATTATTAGCATCATTGTTATATATTATTATTATTAAAGTGGGGCCCTGGTCCCCGGCCACAAAGGACTTTGCACCCCGCGCTTGCACACTTCATCATGATCACTTTACATGTTCAAATTTTCAGTTGTGGAAAACCCTGGTTTACTTGATTCTAGAATAGTTTTACCCCAAGTTGAGGACTACCCCCATCATGTCATTTATCTTTAAGCTTACAACCGGTCAGATTAAGTAGGTGTCACCTAACCCCAACCGGTGCCAACTGACATGGCTAACCCACAGTGTTATATCACTGAGGAAATCTCACCTTTGTTTTCTTATTCCAGCTATGTTGTTGTTCTTTGCTTCCCTCGTACAATGGTAGCAAGGCCAGACAGGTGTGTTGGATCAGCCCAGAGATGGCTATGGCTTCAGCAGCCTGAATCAAAACCATTAAAAACAAGCAGATCAGAAGCAGTCCATTATTTGTGTTAGTTTGTGAACATCAAATACCATGAATTACCGAGAACTTAAAGGTACAGAATATCATTTGCAACCCTCCTAGATAACACAGCAAGACATTATTCATGTCCTTGGCTATTGTAAAGGACTTCTCCGTGAAATCTGAAGATCAAAAATTACCTAAATTTTGAAAAAATAGCAAAAAAAAATCAATAGTTGTGTAGTGTAAGTCCAGGTATACAGTTTCAAATCTCACATCAGATGGTTGACTTACTTTGTGCTGGCATGTGTCAGGCAAAATAGGAATGCAAGGTCATCTACATGTAAGTGGCACTGTCCACTGAGGTAAAACGAGACCTGCGTGCTCTATCTAAAATAGACAAGTACTACTAGTAGAATTTATGTCACAAGGGACAAAATATCAAGCAAAGTCTAACGTTTGCTATAGTTCCACTAAAAATGCGTTTCGAGCTCCCACACTTTACAAAAGGTTCATAAATAGCATTTTCTTCTATATATAGTGTATAATACAGTGTATTTGCCCAATGTTAATTTTAGGCATGCAAAAGAGGCACCCGGCCTTTAAGGGAGTATCTGTGTGATTAAAGTTACATGATTTCTCTTGCAGCCTTCTACAGTGTGAGTCAGAAAAAAGTTAACTGTTAGAAAATTGCTAATAATTTTCAAAATCAGATATGAATGATAAATAATCATAAATGATTGAAAAGAATGATTTATCCCAAATCATTTGGTATCATTTTTGTGTACTATGTGTTCACGCTTGGATGAACATGAGGCATTGTTTGCGAGGGTGCAAAAATCGATTTGCGCCAAAGTACAGGTACATGTATTGTGAAAGAATGAATTGAATGTACCAAATGAAAGGCATTGCATATGCTTTGTTCAGAAGCGAAGTCGCACACACCCACACCCACACACACACACGCAACAACACACCCACACACACACACACACACACACACACACTCACACACACACACACACACACACACACACAACAAACAACACACGCGCACACAGGAACATGCACACTCACATAGCACGTTTTATGCGAGAACAAATTGAACGTTTTAAATGAGATGTGTTGCATACAATTTTCAGAAGCAAAGTCATACATACATGCACACACGCGCTCACGCGTAGATGCACATAAGAAACACACCCACAAACGCACATAAAGAACACACACACGGATACAAACACACACACACACACACAGACAATCACACTCACATAACACATTTCATAATAAAATTTACCTGTATATCACAAATGTCTCATTTATTATTAAAATGGAATTTAAATTCAATCATAATGCCATAATGAAAGTTTGGTGCATAACATCACAATGAACTGTTTGTCACAAAGACTTTGGTTAGTCTGCATGTGTGTGTGTGTGTGTCTGTGTGACTTCTAGAAAAAATGTAATGCATTTCATACATTCAATGAATTCTCTCACTTTAATGTGCTATGTGAGAGAGAGAGAGTGTGCGTGTGTGTGTGCGCACGCGTATGTTTGCAAGTGAGTATGTATGTGCGTGTTTGTGTGTGTACGTGTCTGTGTGCATGTGTTTATGTGACTTTGCGTCTGAACAAAGCATATGCAATGCCTTTCATTTGGTACATTCAATTATTCTTTCGCAATACATGTACCTGTACTTTGGCACAAATTGATTTTTGCACCCTCGCAAACAATGCCCCATGTTCATCCAAGCGTGAATACATAGTACACAAAAATGATACCAAATGATTTGGAATAAATCACTCTTTCCAATCATATATGATACCCTATCATTCATATCTGATTTTGAAAATTATTAGCAATTTCCTAACGGTTAACTTTTTTTGACTCACACTGTAGAAACACAACAAAATATCACTTTTGCCCATCAGCTACTTGTGAAAGAAATGTCTGAAAATCATTTATTACCTAAAATTTGAAGGAAAAAAATGCACAATACATTTAGTGTTCTTTAGTCTGTGTATCAGGCTAAGTGAATTGAGTAAGTTCAGTAGTATCATGACAATATTTATCTATCGGTTTATGAATACTAATAGGCATGAAACCACTGCATCTGTTTGCCTCGAAAAAAGAATTCAAACATTTTTTTTTCTCAAACCATAGAAATTACAGAAGTATTAATTAAGGAAATGAAAACTTGATTATTGAAAACAGAGGAATCTACAGGTGGGTGAAAAGGATGGTATTTTCCTTTGAATTTATGCAACAATATTCTGTACTTATACAAAGGTATAATACAAAGTTTAATTTGATAATGATTTTGAAGAAAACATGTATTACCTGCTGCACAGCTGCTACATCTTTGAGTAACAACATGATGGATTGAACATAGTGTAGACCTTTCTGAGCCTACAGCAAAGAAAAAAGGAAAAAAAAATACCATAAAAATGATCAGAGTTTAAACAACAATTTATACTTTCTTCATCATTAGAATAAATACTGGAAGCACACCAGTTATCCATATCATTATTTTCTACATTCTTTAAATTTATCATCAATTATAAACATATTCACTATCATAGCATAGCAGTACTCAACAAAAGTAATATGAACAATTTCTATATATAACGATTACCATCACTTCATTATTTAACTAGATCAAAGGCATTAATGTTAAAATCATTTTCTACACATCTGTGAAGAAGTGTGTAGCTTAGTAAGAAAGTCATAAATTCATAATTATCAACATTATCATCGTCATCACCATTAGCATCATCATCATCAAAACCATCAACATTATCATCATCATCACCATTGTTATCATCATTACAATCATTATTATCATCAATATCATCATCACCGTCACCATCATCACCATCATCATCTCCATCTTCACCACTATCACCATTATCATCATGACAATTAACATCAACTCATCATTATAGTGATCATGATCATGATCAGCATTACCATCATAATAACCATCATCATCATCATTATCATCATCATCATGATCATCATCATCATTATCACCACCAGTGTTGAAATTACTTTTTATTTTTTAGGGAGCCATTTTGAAAAAGTCACCAGAGTCATTTTCAGTTTTCCAGTGCCATTCTTTTTTTCAGGATTCAGGTATAATCATCATGGTTTTGTATCGCAGTTTGCCTTATTGTATCATGTACTAACTATAATAGATGTATTTCCTATCAGTCTGTCATTTAAATAATGTGCACATCACTCCATTTACTGATGTCAAAAAAATAGCTTCAGGAAGGATGAAGTTTATTAAATTTGAACTAGAATTGGTACTTAGAAGAATCCTTTTCATAATTTCCAATTTCTTATTTGATAAAAACTCTCTTGAAAATGATTTTTGAAATATTCAATGCACTGCCGATTGAATGCATTATAATCCCAACAGTAAAACTGTTACAAGTTGGATTCACAAACTCAAAAAGAATTGAGATCGGGAAAACTATTAAAATTGTGAAACTTGAAAAAAAATTCTTGTAAATCCCAATTTGATCAGGTAAA
>JZLH01S0246671.1:30494-44372 GCA_001188425.1 Eucidaris tribuloides
TGGTCCAATCTGCCAGCGGAAGTGTGATGATTAATTATAGAGACTAGTGTGGTTGGCTTTTTTACTTGAGTTACTGCATGATGTCTACAGGTAAGGCACTTGTTATTTGTTGGATGGGTGGCATATTTGAGATGATGGTGGTGATCAGCGTTGAAAAATACATGGGGAGTGAAAGTTTGATTTCGCTTTGTTGCTTGAGATCGCTTGTAAATTGTTTCTAAAACTGTTATAGTTACGGAGATCCCAAATGAATATTGCGTTCCGTCAGGTTGCAATCTGGGCTGTATAGTAGCAGGATCCAGTCGATGAGTTTTATTCTTGCAGCGACGCTTCTGGACGTGTGATGTAGTGGGTTTTTATTAATCTCGGGTGGGGGCATTGCCGAATTGGTTATATCGAGGGTTTTGCTCTGAAATTCCTGATATATTGATTGTTGGAATTATTTTCTGATTAAATTTTAAAATCATTTCCTCTGATACCTCATCCATGCACATGAACATTCACAGTTTCTTTTCTGGCACGTATGCTTTCACAGGAAATCGAATGGATTTTTACACTGACTGATATTGTGGGTCATGAACTGCCCAGTCACTCCACACTTTTATACCACCAATCTCAGAATATACCTTTGTGGTGCTGGAGGCAGGCCTCGCCACCTCCTCCCCAGGGAGTCTGTCCTGTGCTTCTAATGTCCTGTCCAGGTCTTCCATGGTGATGTCCAGGCTGACCGGCTGGGGCGGAGGTTGGGCAGTCTCAGTAGTTGGCTTGGCAGCATGGTAGTCCCTGCTGTGTTGGAGGGCGATGCAGATAGGGGGAAGGAGGCGCTCCGTAAGAGCAACGTCAAGACCTGAAAGGGGGAGAGACAGTTGGTTATTATATCTATTCTAATTATCATTTCAATCGGTTAAACAGACAAGTTTTGTTGATCCTTTCTTGTACTTCTACTACTTCTCTTTCTTCTTCTTCTCTTTCTTCTTCTGCTTCTTCCACTTCTTCTTCTTCTTCCCCTTCTCCTCTCCTCCTCCTTCTTCTTCCCTTTCTTCCCTCCTCTTCCTCCTCCTCCTCCTCCTTCTTCTCCTCCTCCTCCTCCTCGGTTACATGGACTGTTAACTTTTTTCCCTAGGGGGAAAATAGTACAGTCAACATAAACTTGGGCTTGTCATAGTTTCAACCAGAGACTCTTGCATCAGTATAGACCAATTTGGTTTCAGAACACTGGAGTTTATGTCAGCCATACTGGGAGGCTTCCAAAAAATGAAGAAAAGACACTTCAATGTATGCCTGTTATCCGATCTGGACCCAATCGAGAATTCCCGGCGGTTTTGACCCTCGGGACTTATCCGAGCCAATACTGGAATGACTTGATTGATGTCATTTCTCAGATAAATGTCCCAGTTAAAAAAAAATGCAACCCTCTTGCTTAGAACATGCTTACATTTTGTGCTTTGGGGTTAAATATTGAACCTTGCAATAATCTTTGTTTGGCCTTAGCTTTTACAGGAGCTTAGCACATGTGCTGTCAGACACATAAATCACAGACTGACTGCAGAGATAAAATCACACTGCAGTTGTTTATGATCTTAGGGTCACAAGTTTGACCTGCAGGTCAGTGGACTTACTACAGCCACAAAAATGTGCTCAATTTTTCAGCCCTGTGTAAACATAAGGTGATGGGGGGTTATGTATACTACAGGACTGGTGGTCTGGTGCGCTGACATCTGACATGCTGTGTGTACACTGACATGATATTTTAAAAGCAGAGAGGATTTGTTAGCAAAAGAGAAAAGGGCCGAGATCCGGAATCTCGGAAGGCCTTGGAAGTCCTGTCAAGCTGAGACGAACCGAGATGTGGAGACATGATTAACACCACTACTTCAATGGTTTATGCAATGAGTCAGGGGCATTGAAATGTCAGTATTTTGTTAGGCATGCTTGAAGCCCCCCAGTTAGACATTAGCATAAAAAACAGCACACAAACCAAATAAGTCTACATGTATAAATTTGTATACTATCAACACTGATTTTATCGAAGATGATGAGGATGACATGGATAGACAACTATGCCGTGGATTGGAAGCTCGTTTAGTATTGCATACCAGTGTCGTCCATTTACCTTTACTGTCCTTGCTCTGTCCACACCTCCTGTGCCTGATGATCGTGGTCAGCGCTGCCATTGTGGCCGCTTGGCAACGGGCCAAAAGGGGCGTGTCCTCAGAGTCCAAGATGGCCTCCAGTGTGTTCACCAACAATTTGACCTTTGACCACTGACCACTCAGGTTGCTGTGATAGAAAAATCATGAAAGTGGTCATATTTTTTATTTGCGCATGTTGCAAGCTTTTTAAAATATAAATTATCATGGCAACATATCACTGAACAGGGCACATTTGTTAAAAATAATTTTATTAAATAAAAAAAAAAACTGCATATAATGATCTTGCAACAGGAAACAAATTTGGAAATAAAAAATGTACTGTTGACCATCAGACAAATACTAGCTCTGTCAAATTCTAGTAGGGTGGGGAGTTGAGTAACCGGACACTTAATTTTTTGCGTTTTTCAAGATATGTTGCCAAAAAACATAATTTTCAAATGATTAGTATTAGAATTTCCATGAAAAATCGGGATTATGGGAAGAAAAATAAAAGCTGCATCCCGGGTGTCTGTTTGCAACTTTGCGCGATAGTGCGCGGCACGTAGAACGCCATTCTAACGCGCTGTGTCCGGGTACTCAACCCGTCTGGAAATACAACCTTTCATGATACAGTCTTAAATGCACACTTCATTGTTGACATATATATTTCTCAGCATACATGTAAACAAGGACAAAAGTACTTGTAGTAACACGAGCAGCATTGGGAGTATATAATGACAATAGAAGTAGAGGTAAAGTAGAAGTAGTAGTAGAGGAAAGGGGACTACTACTACTAATCGCAGTAGTAGTAGAAGTGGTAGTAGTAGTAGTAGTAGTAGTAGTAGTAGTAGTAGTAGTAGTAGTAGCAGTAGCAGTAGTAGAAGTAGCAATACAAGTGGTAGTATTAGTAGTAACAGTAGTAGTAGTAGTGGTAGTGGTAGTAATATTAGTACCGGTAGCGGAAGTAGTAGTAGTAGTAGTAGTAGTAGTAGTAGTAGTAGAGGAAGATGGTAGAAGTAGGAGTAGCAACAGTAGAGGAAAAAGTTGATGTACGAGTAGTGGTACAGTAGTAGTAGTAGTAGTAGTAGTAGTAGTAGTAGTAGTAGTAGTAGTAGTAGTAGTAGAAAAAGTAGTACACTGTAGTAGAAGTAGGAGTAATGGTAGTAGAAGTAGTAGTATTGGTTACAGTAGCGGATAAAGGAGCAATCTTAGAAGTAATAGTAGTGTTATGAGTAGTAGTAGAAGTAGCAGTAGTCGTCATCGTAGTAGTAGTAATAATAGTGGTAGTATAAGTAGTAGTAGCAGTAGTAGTAGTAGTTGCAGTAGTACTGTAGTAGAAGTAGGAGAAATGGTAGTATAAGTAGTAGTATTGGTAACAGTAGAGGATAAAGGAGCAATCTTAGAAGTAATAATAGTGTTATGAGTAGTAGTAGTAGTAGCAGTAGTAGTAGTAGAAGTAGTAGTAGAAATAGTAGTAGTAGTAGTAGTAGAAGTACTAGTAGTAGTAGTAGTAGTAGTAGTAGTAGTAGTAGTAGTAGTGGTAGTGGTAGTAGTAGTAATAGTAACAGTAGTAGTGGAAGTAGTAGTAGTAGTAGTAGTGTAACATACCTGTTCCACTTGGTGAGTAGAGTGAGATAGATGGATGCCAGCAGGGCCAGTGCTTTGGCATTCAAGACTGAATCCAAGTTCTGGGCTTGTTTGTGAATGGCCGAGACCAGATTGTTGAGGATGGTGGCCCGGGTTGAAGGATCACTAATTGCTAGTGATGAAAACTGAACAGGAAAAAATTATAATAAATAGTAAACAAGAGCCCCAGGGGGCACAATGCTCACCTGAGGATTTGCAAACTCTCTGTGGTGCCCATAGAGAAAACATCCATTATACATAGTTTTGGCCCTTGGATCCTGATATCTAGGCACCAACGGAGCGACATGAACCAGTCGAAAAACTTTGCATCCCCTTGTAATGTGTCTCGCCCTAGTATGTTAACATTTCACCTCATTTAATCTACTTTGACCCAAAATTAACATTGAGGTCCCTACATCTACCATCCAAGTTTGGTTACAAATGGGCTTGTGGTTAGAAAGTTACCTAGTTTTGGCCCTTATGGGCCCTGCCCCCTGGGTCCCCAGGGGGTCCATGTATACCATTTCAGGAATCCTTCCCTCCCCTGAGGATCATTCCCACAAGGTTTGGTCTGAATCCATTGATGTGGTTCAAAGAAAATGATGTAAATGTGAATTATTCACATAGGGCCCACCCCCAAACTGTTGTCCCCTCAGGGGCTAAACGGCGCCACCCTAGGCATTGTCATGAGGAACAATAATTCATCACATATAGAGGTATCTACATACACAATGACTTAGCTAAACCATTTCTGAATCTGGAGAAGAAGATGTTTGAAAATTACCTACTTTTGGCCCTTTGGGGCCCTGCCCCTGGGCCCCCAGGGAGGACCAGGTTTACCGTTTGTGGACCCTTGAATCCCCACCCCCTAAGGATCATTCCTGCCAAGTTTGGACTAAATCCAATGATGAGTTTTAAAGAAGAAGATGAACATGTGCATGATGCACGACAGACGACGGACAAAAAGCGATCGCAATAGCTCACTTGAGCCTTCGGCTCAGGTGAGCTAAAAATCATACTAGGAATGTCCCACAAAAGAAACATCATTATAAGTTCCATGCTAGAAACACTGTCAAACTTAGGTAATGGGAAACATATTTATTATCTTTTCATTTTTATTTATCATTTGTAAGCACTTGTTTACTAAATTTTTGTACATATAAAATATTATTTATGGTACAGACAAATTCCTGCCATTCTCACATTGGGCAGTGCAGCTATGACCAGCAGTGTCCTCCATGCCTGAAGCATGACCAGGGCCTCATGTTCTCGGATGGTGTACTCTTCTAGATCGACACGTGCAGGGGCGTACGCATCCAGCATCTCGCTAATGTACTGTTGAAAGAGATTGAATTCCATAGTATAGAAGATTCCATAAAGGTAAGTAGCATGATTGGTGGTAGTCCTCAACTTGGGGTGAAACTATTCTAGAATCAAGTAAACTATGCAAGGATTCTACTGTGAAAATCTTGTGGTCAATTGTTGACTCATTCTAAAAGAACTAATGTCAATATCCCTTGTGGCAGGCAAATCTGTTGTGTAGCTTTCTATGGGATTTATTTCTATCGGGGCTCAAGAGGAATAAAATACTGGTATGTTCACGCTTGATTCTCCTTAAGTAAACAAATTAGAGACAAATCCTTCCAGCTGGGAGATCCACTCCAGCTGGTGTATAGTTGGTATATGTTTCAACTCATTTGGTTCTGGAGGCATTTTCAAGTGTTCCCAATCACGTCATTAACCATTAATCACTTTTTGATCAACTGAGATGGACTGTTCATTATATCCTGTTCGGTTTTGAGAATGTGACGTGCACCATAGCTCGGGGCGGGGGGGGGGGGGAGGGAAGCAGCTGGAGCACATAAAAAGTGAGCAATAACTTAGTTTACAACTCTTCCTGAAGCAAAGAAATAAATAGATGAAGATACTCATCTTTTGTTATACACTCTTTGAAGACCTGCTCCCCCCCCCCCCCCCAAGCTTAGGAGGTCAAAAGCAATCTTCTGGCTTCTCAAATGGAGCTGGTCTACAAGTGAGCATCATCGATTTGCAAAGAAAGGTTACCCATTTCCTTCAAAGTTGATCTGGCTTAAGAGATACATAAACACATTATTTCAACTTTGATGTTTACAATGTTTGCCTATTTGCCTACATGTACCAAATCAAAAATACAACATGGAATAGTTAATGAATTCAACATCAAAGTGTTGACATGTTTCCCACTTTCATACGCAAATGATATCATTCAATACATTCTTTCAGCTTACAGTATGTTAGTTTAGTACACATGAATATATAACTGTTAAACATAATAAGAATCAAATCACTTTCTTAAAGTTAAGGGCTGTCTTATCAATTATCCTATGAGGTTATTTATATCATATATTATTTTTATAAAATCATTATTTTCATCTTTTAAATTGTTGTAATCACCACAATTGCTGACAAATCAAAATTTGGTTAGCAGTGAAATGGATATCTGAGTCCAAAGAGAAAAGATGCTCATAAGAGCTGTAAATACCACAAAGTTTTAAAACTAGAAACTAGGTTGAAGTTCCTTTACCTTTGACCAGTACTGGAATCGGTTGTCTTTGTCAAGTTTCTTTAACACATCCTCAAGTTCAGCTGGTATTTTTGCACTGTGAGAAAACAAAATAAATAACGTAAAATACAGTACGAGCAAATGAAATATTATTTAGGCAACAAAATATTGTCCACACCAACAGACAATTCATTGGTAAAGAAGATATGTGTCTCCAATACTGCAGTTATCAGACATTTCTGACTTGTAAATAAGGAACTCACTACGGAATCATTCATAAGCTAAAACAAATACCCAAACGTAGGTGTTATGTAAAAAGTATCAATCATTCCTGTTCCAACTTACCTTCCAGCATGAAAGCATTCCAATGCCAGAATCCTGAATGCATGGGCCCTGGTCTTGATAAGAGAACTGGTAGTCTGTGAAAATAATAATAATAATAATCAATGGCTGTTACCACAGAAAGGTGACATACAATCACTGAGAGGGCCATAATAAACCCCCCCCCCCCCCGGACAAATTTGTGATTATTTTGACACGCAAAATTTCTTGAACGCGTCATTCACTGACTGTTTACTTTCAAGTTTCGCGCATCATTTGAGACCATTTTTGCGAAAATCGGATGTACCGTTACGACGCTGCGCAACTTTTGGTACATGCATGTCATCTCCAAGATTGCTCCAAAACGTGATTTTGTGTACAAAACCAATGCAAACTGTTTTTTCAATTAAATCATAAAAATATGGATATTTTCACTTTCATTGGCTGCAGTTGATGTATTTCAGCATAATTATGTTTCAAAAATTGTCTGCAACAATTTTTGACGAAAAAAACAAGAAAAACAAAAGGTAAAAAAAAAGAAATAAAAGAAATTCATAAACAATAAAAAACAAAAGAAATTTATTCTCATATGGCAATTTAAATGCCAAAATGATACACTGCATGACATTAATAGGGTCTTGAAATTTCAAAAAGCTTCAGTTTTAACTCATCCCGACACCAATGACACAGATTAGAAAGATGAGTGCAACACTATGGAAGAATATACGCCATTCTTGTTGGCGGGGGAGGGTGGGGGGTGGCTGGTTTCCTATAAGGAGACAATTCATTTTGCAGTGAGTTTTTACAAATATTCACAATTTATATCCTAGTAAAATGTGAATGGTTTTCTCTAATATCATCTCTGCATTTACATACCTGTGACTCTGGTTTGGGTGTAGACAGATCTTGGAACAACGGGGCAGCTACATTACTCCAGAATTTGGGTCTACATGTAAGAAGTAAATCAAATGATATTTAAAGACATTTTATTTCAATACAGCATGTCCTAAAAAGAATGTCCCTCTGATAAACTGCTAAAATTTATTCTAAAATCGAGTATCATTCTGAATTTACTGTTCAAATTTAGAAAGCCCATTTATTTTGTAACTTCTGTGAAAATTTCATTGGTTGCACTTCAATGATTTTGAATGCACAGTCTATTCCAAGTTTGCAGTAATATAGCAATGCATCAACCTGAATATAAATCAGGTGGAAAGACATGCAGGAGAACAATAAATGTTTACAAGATGGATAAACAAGGACAAACTATATATGGAACACAATTTTGATTAGTTGTCATTTAAAAACGTGAATGAACTTGACTTTAGTTACTAATATCAAAAACAAGAACACACTCATTGATATAAGTGAAGCATGGGATAATGCGTGGTATGTCTGTAGTGTGCATTTCTTTTTAGCAAACTTGGAATGGGATGGAAAGCATTGCTATTACATAAGAGTCTGTGTATTCAAAACCAATGAAGCGAGACCTTTGAAATTTTCACAGGAACTACAAAATTAAATGCGCTTTCTAGTTTCTACATATATAAACTTCATTGGGTATAAAACCTGACTTTGGTGATTATTCTGTGGTCTACGAGAGGGACATTTTTTTTTGGGGGGGGGGGGACACGCTGTATGGTGATATGAAAGTAAAATTCATTGTCTCTTCAAAGGAAGAAATTATCTCTAAATGTATAATAATCTCTCAAAATTATACATTTTCACTGTCCTGTTCAACACAAAAGGAAGTAAGTTGTATGCAATAAAAAAGGCAAAATTTAAATTGCACAAAACATGACTACATATGTGACCTGTCACCACAATACCCTGATAAAGTCGCACTCACTAAAGCAAAGGAAAGTGCTAAATATCGTAATTGGGATGTAAAATATGAAAGTGAAGTGTCTTCAGAAATCAAAAGTTTTATAATCTTCACGTGCTGCAAGAGTTGAAATATTCATATTTTTCACCCAAAGCATTTTCCTTCCCATTTTTATGTTTTATAAGACCTGCGACTTTATCAGGGTATCGTGGTGACAGGTCACATATACATTTTTACCATCACATTTCTCATTTGCTAGCCAATACTTTCCCAAATTAAATATATGCTACAAAATAGCAGGTACTAGACATCAAACTGTGTGATTATTTATTTTTACTCGGATTAAAACTTTAGCTCACTTTAAATCAGTTAAATATCACTGAGCAGACTCTGCTCTTTCAGATGAGGTATAACTCATATAACCTTAACGCCTTATCAACCCTTTGGATGCTATAATGTAAAATATAGCCGAAAATCTCGGGACGTCCCCCCCCCCCCTAGATTTTCATTAATTAATAAAAAAAAAACTAAAGACATTCAGAGTGTATTATTGCAGGGTTATGACTTTGGGGCATAAAGCTTTCAAATAAACAAAAAATTCCCAAAACTAAACTTGGGCTTTAAACACTGTCAGATATGTCAGAGAGTAAAGTTTGACAATATGGGGCTTCCACAATGTTATACAGTATCTTTAAACTTTCTGTTGTAATATCAACTTTCAGACCAGAATTGTTTATTTTCTGACCTTTTCCTCAACATACTGAGAGCCGTTTCTCTCCTATCTTGCCATAGAGCTTGAAGGAATCCTAATGCAGCACAGTGGAGGTCTGGAGGGGAATGAGTAGTACCCTAGATGCACACAAATAAATAAACAAATACATAAATAAGTAGATACATTAAGTGATCATCAATGTCTACATGAATGAACTGTACACAAATTGATGAATAAATAAATGAATGAGTGAATATGTAAACAAAAAGAAACAAAAAGAAAGTAAGAAGGGAACAGATAAATGAATTAACTTAAGCATAAACTACTATATCAAATAAACACATGTATGTTAGAATTCTTAGTTATTTTTTTTTTTTTTGGGGGGGGGTAGGGGCCCTTTCTGTAGAAGCAAGGTGAACTGGTTTATAGTAATAAAAGCAAGTTTTGAATGAAATTTGTGTATAGTACCAATTAAACAGTTGTTCTAATGTGACATCCCAGCTATTATAGAATGGTCAAAAGAGAACTCTTGAATGGATTATCCCAAATTTGTTAAAACTTTCACTATTGAGCTTCTTTACATTTGCTTCATTCATTGAATCAATGTTGAAAACTGGGGGAAATTCCCTCTTAACCCATTGGAGACGATTTGATTTCCTTACAACATGCATTTTCCATAGACACCAACACGAGTTAACTCGCACTTAGTCTCCAACGGGTTAACATTTTGGAGACATAAGGTTTCAAACCCCCCCCCTCCAGTAACAATACTGTTAAGTGCTATGCAAAGGGACATGAACTCAATGCCAAATCTTCAAGTCTTATGTCCTTCTGGCGGGCATGTGATAATATATCAACATGCGGAGATCTTACCTGTTTGGGTTCCTCCAGAATATCAAGTACTGCATGCAGGCAGCTTATTTTCCCCGGTTCTAGGTCCTGTGTCGACTGAAGATCAACAAATACATCAAATTAAATGAGTTTATATCCCTCATTGTAAGTTTCTTGAATTCTGGTTGGTCAAAAGTATATTACATGATGAAAAATAAACACACTATTCTGTGAGTCTGGGAGACAATCGTTCTGAAAGTATAAATAATAGTCGAGGAGTACAATAGTAAAGTACTATTATACTCTCAGAGAGTACAATAGTAAAGTACTATTGTACTCTCTACTCTCTGAGAGTACAATAGTAAAGTACTATTGTACTCTCGACAGCGGGATCGCGATTTGAGATTAATTAAAAAGCCGAATGAATTGTGTGTACAAAACACATGTACCGTACGCAATTTTTTTCCGTGCTTGTGAAAGACATTAAAGCGTGCTACGCCCGTATGGAAGTTTGGCAAAGTTTAAGATTAACACTGGGTTAAGTTCGTCAAATTTGAGTCAGGATTATAGTTAAAATAAGAATGAGGATTCAAATTAGTGTTTGATAGGTTTATGAAATTGGTACTCGACTTACTAGAGTATATGTTAATGAAATTGTATCCCTATCCGTACCGCAAGTTAAAATATCGTGCACCTGTATGCCGTGCAACACACACTTACTCGTATGTGTTACATTTCATTTTCCTTTATTTTTCTTTGTGTAATTTCCCTGTTAATTCGATGACGGATATAAAACAAATATATCCTATCCTGAGAGTCTCTGTTTGAAACTATGACGTCCTCGGTTACGTTGACTGTTAACTATTTTCCACGTAACCTCGGGCTCGTCATAGTTTCAACCAGAGACTCTCAAATCAGTATATATTTGTATAGTATGCTATCAAAATGATTTTCACATTGCACGATACAAGAATGTGCTATAATCAACATTATTTTTAATTGTTCATCAGGATTGAAGTATCATAAAAGGGATACTAGCATATTTCCTATACAGACAAGTTTTTTCAGGTCCAAGAGTTGATGAATTCAAGTATCTTCTTTTTCTGAAACAAAGCTATTACCATGGCAACAAAAAGAGTGGCATATTTACGTAAAATTCCTTATGCCTAGGTCACGCTTCGCCTACGATGACCTTACATAGCCCATAAACTCATGATATCTTCCATATTGTAAGATCTCCCAAGGATGACAAGCTTCGACGGTTCAATTTTTGCACGATTTCACAGGCTCCCTGAAAGAATCGGAAGTGTCTACAGTTTTGTTTAATAATAATAATAATAATACCACAATGCTTATATAGCGCATAATACTGCCAAATGCGTCTCTATGCGCTTTTTGAAAGAAAAGAAAATGTTTAATGTGAAGTTTGACAAATTTTTTAAATCGTAAGCCTGTAGACTTATCGTACAACCTCTTTACAATATTGTGCAAATCTGTGAAGAGACTGAGGAGTCTTTGGACAACTGCCCTATATTGCACAATCTCTGTACGATAGCTGTACGATCTCTGTACAGTCTCTGTACCTGCCCGAACTCAAGGGTCTGTACCAGCAATCGCACAATGCTCATAGATAATGTAAACACATACATTGTAGCCCGTAGCCATCTGCGATGCCCCAAAAATCGTACAATAAATCGTAGACAAAGTTATCGTATGGAGTCTGCAGTAAAATATGACCTAAGCCTTAACCATCAGTGAACAAAAAATGTATTGAAGGTGAAATTATCAATGATATACACACCTGCTCCTTTTTAGGGCTCTTGTCCTTTTTCTTGTTCTCAGTTTTCTCTTTCTTGGGTTGCAGGTTGAGGAAAAGCTCACTGAAGCCAGGTTGCGTCTCGGCTGCCACAGCAAGCAACTCAAGTATACCAACTTTCAGACGTATATCCTGTTTCAAAAATTGAATAAAGTTTTAACTTGGACATGGTGTTTACATCAGAGGTGTATGTTTGGAAACCAGTTGATTCAAACTAAGATCTTTCGACAATGTATCTTAGAACTTCAAGTTGTTTAGATTTAGTGTGAAACATGGGTATAAGGGATGTGGCACAACTTTCATGCAATATTTTCTATTTAACTGAACAGAAATGACACACACTATATCTTTAATCTGACATACACAACTCTCCATACCTGGACACCACTGGATGTTTTCTGAAATCTGTTATAAAACATAATTTACAGCACTTTTGTATTCTAAAACCTGTTGTAAGTCAGAACTGTTGTAGAATCAAACTTACAACAATTTGCAAATTTTGATCTTGTAACAATATTAACAGCTTTGGTACTCTTAAATAAAAGTTACAACAGTTTTATGCAAAACAACCACATCCATCTTGGCCGCTTAATGCTTTATACCAAAATCAAACATTTTGAGTTGAATTTCTTTAATTTTGGACATTAACCAAAATATAGACTCAACAGCACCAATGTTAAAGACATAATATACAATTTACAATTACTGTATTTCAAAATGCCACATATATCTCTTAAACTTTACATTTTCCACTTTTGTTTTGCATCACTGTCATCATTAAGCTTCAGCTTGTTCACCTTGCTGTGCACATGCACAAATTCCTTTTCCACATGATTATTTACAGTATTATTTCCAGTGCACCATATACTGTGTAAGCTGAATATGTGGTCTCATTTTTGTGAATTTTGTGACTTAACAAACACAAAAAAATTTTCACTTTCTGGTATTTCTGTACACAGTGTATGCAAATGCAATAAAATAGCGAAAATAAACTATGGCTAATTCCGTAACTTCACGCAAAATCATGAAATGTAATGTACACGAAATACATGGCATATACAGTATGCACATTATATCCAAGTGAAGATTAGTATAAATGATTAAGACAGAAATGTAATCTTTCCTTTCATTGGAACATAATTAATTGATGGGCGTGTTGCGGGGCATAGTTCTGCAGATTACACTCAGAATTACTAACTAAATTTTTTTTTTTTAAAGTAGTCTTACCTCAGAGTGGGTTTGCAATCTGGAAAGAAAGGCATCTCGAAATGCTGGTGCTTGATTACCAAGGCAACCAAACAGGGACATTGGGGCAACCTAAAGTGCACGCATGAATGAAAGAGAACATGATAAACGTATGTTTGAATAAGACAATTCTATTACATAACACTCGTACAAGTATTCAGAGGGTTAGCATATTCCAGGTGTTCAGGCAGTGCGTCACACAAAGGAAATTCAAAGTAGTTAAAATTCCCATGTGTGGAATCCGTGGTGTCCGTATAAAAGAGTGGGTTTGTAATGAGTATTCATCTTTTTCAAGTGTGACTGGCAGTGTGACAAGATGTCTAACGACGAACAGCAATCCAAGGACGATGTAGAGACCCAGCTCACATGTCAGGCCGCGGAGATCAGGCGGCTTTCGGATATGGTGACTCGGCTAGCTGAGTCTGCCGACCGGGGCCAGCGGCATGGCCACGTGGCCATTGGACACCCCACCTCTTCCCCCAGTCGGGACCCTGGCGATGAAGGAGATCAAGATCTACTCAGTATCATTGCAGGCAGCGATCTTCTCACAGAGGTGCCAGCTGGTCAGCAGTATGACCCGCTAGAGAGTTTGATTTCCAAACCCGAGGTAGGGTTTGACGTTTGGGAAACGGATGGGGATGGAATATACGAGGAGGCCAACCGGGTTTCCCCGCCTGTCTACGACGGCTTAGCGGAGAGGGTGACCAAGGCGGTCACTCTCCCCCCTCAAAAGGAGGCGATTCAGAAAATCCAGGAAAAATATAAACCTCCGGCTAACGCAGTGGCAGCATGTGTGCCACAAGTGGACCACGAAATTTGGAATTCCCT
>JZLH01S0246682.1:0-14663 GCA_001188425.1 Eucidaris tribuloides
GAGTTACTTGCGACCTGGCTGCGGAGGCCCTTGTCGTACGATTCATTTGATCGCAGGTAGTCGTAACTGCTAGTGTGACCAAGGCCTAAGAGGGATATAGTGCAATAGATGTCAATGTTGTGATCTCGGTCTCGATTTCGAGATCGAGACCAAGACCGCGAGAATTTTTGCTTCTGAAACCGAGACTTTGAGTTTCGAGATCGAGAACTAGGTATCCAAGACCGAGACATTTTTCTTACGAGACCGAGTCTTTTCAGAGTATAATAAAAGATGAGTATCTTCATCTATGCATTTCTTTACTTCATGAACAATTTTTAAAGCTGGGTTATTGCACCATTTTTTTTATTGTGCTCTACAAACCCCTAGCTATTGCGCACGTTTATTTCTTAAAACCAGACAGGTCTACTTTTATAGGAAGAAGCAAAAGTTGAGTTTAGATGGAATTTTTTATGCGTTTATTCACCTCTCAGGTTAACTGAACCATGGAGGTAGAAGAGAGATTGAGCACAAGAAAATGACGGTCAAAGTAGGTAAACTTTAATTGATTCACAAAAGTATACTTTAATTGAAAGTTTTGAAACTGAAGGTAACATTTCTACTAGCAATGTTGTATACAATTAAGACGTTACAAACGTATGAGATTCTGTGAGAAAACTCATCGAGATAGTGTAACTAATTTCCTTCCAGACTGTTTAATCTTTCTAAAATATCTTGGTAAAAGTTATACTCACTAACCCAGTCGCACAGAAATAAAATATAATGTTTATATAAATTCAGAAAAACTAAGTATCTGTCTTTTTTTTTAGAATGCTACGTTTCGGATGAAGGACAGGGTCTCTCCAAAACGTAGCATACAAAAAGAGCAAGTCCAGTTTTCTGAATTTACAAAGTATACTTTTATCTTTATTAAAATATGTTAGAATATGTCTGTTACCCTCCTCAATTCATGCTGGCTATATACCACCCATATCCTCACTGTCATTTTAATTCTCATCTTATACGAGTATGTAACTTCAAATGTTATATTCCTTACCTTTGGTTATCAAGTATACGGTATGTAGGCTACATGTATTTCGCTCAAACTCTAGAAACATTGTTTCTCCAGACAAAACAATTTATTGCAATGCAGCTTTTCGGTTAACAACAACATCTTAACAACAACAAAAAATCGCTGGTGGATGGGGCGGGGGGGGGGGGGGGTAGGGGCAAGTTAATTCATCGTTTTAATAAGTTTTCTCTATTATTTATTAATCACTACAATATTCACATTTTTTTTTACATAATTATTTTCATAATGTTCTTATTGTAACTTATATATAGTAGCATATTGTATTTTTTAATGTATGTATTACCGTATATCGTTTTGTTCTGTTTTTATCTTAAAAAATGTATCATTGTACTGATTTTTATTATGCACGGACCCATTGAAAAACAGTCTGCTGCTGAATGGGTCTTCCCGTGTTGAAATAAATAAATGAAATGAAATAAAACTACGAAGACTGTACACTGACAAAGCATAAAAATAAATTATGCCACTGGTAACCTATAGTCAAGAAAGATATAACAAAATGAAAACAAATCGATCCAAGAGTGCATTGTTTTAACACTCACTCATCGAACAAATTGAAAACCTGTGAGGATGGTTGGTGTATGGTGCTAACGATGTTGAAACCCAACTCTGCCAGAGAGCGAAGATTTTGAACGAGAATACTGGCCACGTACGAATCAAGACCTGTCGTGGGTTCGTCCAAGAACAACAAACGTCGTCCACCAAAAAGCTAGAGATACAAGTGAAAATAACCAAAACATAATACGATTAAAAATATAACGAAATAAAAAAACGCAAGAAATTAATCATTTCTTTCAGGGAATTGGCAAATTTGAGAGTATACCAATTTTTTCCCCAGGAATCAAACCCTGGGAGCCAGGGGTTCTGAGAGTGATGGTTCGCCCTTTTTTTTTGGGGGGGGGGGGGATATAGCATCTATAATGAAAGGCGTACACATTTTACTTTCATATAAGAGAACTCTCCCTTATTTGTGGATTTTTTGGTGATATGTTTGGATTTTTGGGTGACATATTTGGAGTTTTCGGTGACTCAAAAAAACCCAACAAAAACACGGATAACATTCCCTCATTTGTGGATTTTGTTTTTGGTGGCAAAAATGCCACGAACATCCCAAGAACCCGTTTAGAACTATATGAGTTGAACACATGCATAATTTTTAAATGACCTGAGTTTCAAGTCAGGCTGGAATAAATTATCTTGAAACTGAGAAGAAAAGAACGGGTTTATGCCCTCATTAGATTTAAGCTTGACCATGATAGCAAAAAAGAAAATAAACCTGCTTGACTAGTCCATTGATTTCCAAGAGCCTTTCGAATAACATCGAGGAAAGTTTGAACACGAAACTTTAAAATAAGAAATCTTGGATCGGTGCTGTCTAGAAAGTTCAAATATATATTGAAAACGCCCTAAATAGTCCGGCAGCAAGAGGAGTTTAACCTTGTTTTAGGGTCTATAGTTTTTTTCTTGCAGATTATTGATTCCTGAGACCATACAATCTTGAACATTCTGAAAACTGACACTCTGTCAGCCTTGGGCAATTTGAGATATACGGAAAAAACAAAATGGCCGCCAAAATGCCTTATTTTCAATAGAAAAATAAAAAGTCAAGTGTTTGTTTCAGTAATGGGCTATTAGCTGTGTATATTTTTAGAAGTCTGTTACCTGAGACAAGTCTAATAGTGTTGTATCATCACAGATGACGTGTTAATTTGCATATTTCCAAGAAAATACTATGTTAGTCTCATTTCCAGACCCTACGACATTTCCTTCATAAGTAGACGCAGTACGAACAGGCGAGTATCCGAGGCCTGTGATGTCAGGCCCATGAAGCCTCAACACACATTCTTAATTATGTTTATGATTCTTATGGCCATTAATTTAAACGATCTTGTGATTGACACTCTGTTAGCCTTGAGGAATTAGAGGTATGCAGGAAAAACAAAATGGCCGCCAAACAGTGCCTGATTTATGTCCAGAAAATCAAAAGTCATTTTTTTTTTACAAACTATAGGGCCATTCTTTGAAAAGTGAAACAAACTGTCACACACGTGACAAAACTTATTTGACCTCTGACCCTATAAATAAGTATGATTAACATAAAATTAAATATTTTCACTTGATCACTATTGACATATATAAGATATATTTACATTTTAAAACAATGTACCTGCAAGGCCTTTGGAAATACATGAGATAGAGAGGTCAAATAAGTCCTGTCACGTGTGTGATAGTTTGTTTCACTTTTCAAAGAATGGCCCTATACCAGTTTTATCTATTTTTAAATTCCAGCACCTTGGGCAAGACTCATAGTTTTGTGTCATTACAAATGACATGTTAATTTTCATATTTTAAAGAAAACACTGTTAGTCTTAGTTCCAGACCCTGCGACTGTTCCTTCCTCTGAGACGGATTCAGCCCGATGAACACCCGAGGTCTTTAATGTCAGGCCTATGTAGCCTCAACACACTAGACTTATTTCAAGTTGACTGATAACTGTAATTAGTATAGGATTGGTTAATTCAAACTTCTGGAAGCCAGACCAGCAAACTGTCAGCACAGGACAATATGTACAAACACAAAATGGCTTCCAACTAACTGAATTTTACACACAGAAAACATACTTAGCATGGATTTTGATTGCATGGAGGGCTGTATCTCTGTGGCAATATTCCAAGTCTATCAACTGAAAAGGTGCCATAATGACTCGAGATAAAAGATTACATATAAATTTTCATAAATCAAGATGGTGGCCAAATGCCAAAAGCTGTAATTCATATTTGTGTTTAAGGAAGCATTTCCCTCGTTTGTTTGGTTCAAACGAGGATAATAGAAATGCAGCTTGTTATGTAAGCAAATTTACAAATTCTGCTAGTCCTTATTGACGGGGGATGTATGCAGTTTAACCATGTGTCTATCTCATGGCTACTGTCCAAGCTTTAATGGGAAGTTTTTGTACCACACAGTATTGAATGCGGCAGTTAGGTCTGCAAGTACGGCTCCAGCATTTTTATAAGGTCTAATCAATGTTCTATGTCAGAATGGTCACTTGACCCTGTCGTTGATATTCCCTGTGACTATCCCGTTTATGACGCAGCTGGATGTCAAAGATAAAATCTTCCCATTTGAAAATCAGTTACTTTATATACAGAACATATCACAGAGACAGGCCTGAGCTCCCTGTGTCATTCTATCTTTGATCGTTTTAGGACAATCATGGAGAAATTCTGCATGCACCAAGTACTTGAAGATGAGCTCCATTACAGAAGTAGGCATAGCCAGGCGGTTTATTTATCAGAATGAACAAAATAATCCACCGTCTTCGATGCCTAACATTTCTCTTTTCCAGAGCTCAACTTATAATTAGCCAATTTCCTCCAATCGGGATGCGATGGACTTTAAACTCACTGAGATCTTTTATTTGTAGGACAGAGTTCTACCAGTAGGCCGGCAAATGATGAGTTACTCTACACTTTGAGTGGACTTGGATGATCGAATTCAATTGATTTGAAAGTCTTGACCAAGCAACAATGGATTGACTGCCAGGCTGTCCTAATGCTGTTGCCTTGTATACGCATATTTATAGTCAATAGCTTATCTATATAGTACAAGGTTGGAAAAATGCTCATTTGTGGCTTGTTTGAGCTTTTCCTTTCTGTGGAATGTTATGCAATTCCCAGTGCGTCATCTATGAAACTGGCTTGTCATACCACCAATGATATTATCAAATCCCTTTGGATTTGATAGATAATATTTTAGGTAATGTACAGTTTTGATGTTACAGGCACCAGCATTCATAGTTTCCAGATATGGACAATCAAAGACTTCCTACAAAAGCATTCTCATCAGGGGACGGATTAGCCATGCAGAAAAACATTTACCACGTTCACAAAAAAGATTCTACGTACAGCATTAACTGACAATGTACCCCAAGACAACTGAATACAGAGCTTGCATGTGTCCTTGGTTCTCTATCAATTTGGCTGAAGAGGAGACTCAACACTTCCTGTTCCACATAGGAAGCAGCTTAAGAAAGATCCTAGGAATGGCCTCAGTTGTGCTGCCAAGATATATTCCCAACATATATATTCCAGCCACAGCTTCACCTCCACAGGCTGATCATCCCTGTTAAGAAGACACAGGATGACAGGATGCCCAATAATCTGCAGTACAAAAGCTCTTTTTGGAAAAGAGGGCAGTTTTGGAAGCCTTCGACATTGCTTCAAGGATGTGTGCGAGAGAGATAAGGAAGTTGTAAGCATGAACATCAGCAGGTAGGAGGAAGTTGCAACCCCAAAGGACCACAATCACTGGAAACTTGACTTCATAGTAGCCTTTGCAGAGAAGCAAAATTACAACTAAACACCAAGGAGCAACGTT
Source organism: Eucidaris tribuloides (assembly GCA_001188425.1). NCBI lineage: Eukaryota > Metazoa > Echinodermata > Echinoidea > Cidaroida > Cidaridae > Eucidaris > Eucidaris tribuloides. The sequence continues at coordinate 5,447 of JZLH01S0246682.1, forward strand.
TACACGCCGCAGGTGGGGCGGTGGGGCAAGGAAGCTCCTGTAACAGACAGCATGTTCAAGTGTGGAATGCATTTCTCCACAGCCGACGTGGGCACTGCCTCAGTATACCAACTTAACCAGTCTTTCCAGATGCAGATATGGCAAATGGATGTTGATGATAAATTTGCCATTGTAAATACATAGAGTGACGGTGGATACTGTAGAAAAGAAGGACAGCCTCAGCATGCCTCGTATACTATAGAAACTGAAAACTTACAGCTGACAGTAGGCTTAATTGTGAAAGTGAAAGACCATAAGACGATCGTGCACAATTGTTATTGCATGTATTAATCTGTTGAAGGTTATTGGCAGTGATAAAAGGTTTGTTCCAACAAATTGGAATGCTAAAACAAACCGATAGATAGTAGTATTACAATGCAATGACTTCACGAGAACCAGTTCATAATTTCCAGACCACATTCTGTGGTCATAAACTAGTGATCACTATAAATAACATAATGATTTTTTTATGAGGATGTAGAGCTGGAATTTTAAATATTTTCTTGAGAATCATGGTTCGAAAAAACGAACAGCTGCAGGGTCTGGAAATGAGACTAACATAGTGTTTTCTTTAAAATATGCAAATTAACATGACATTTGTAATGACACAACACTATCAGTCTTGTCTAAGGTACTGGACTTTTAAAATATACACGACTGGTAGTTACTAACATAAAAAAAAATGACTTTTGAATTTCTGGACAAAAATCAAGCACTTTGGCGGCCATTTTGTTTTCCCTGCATACATCTAATTACTCCAGACTGACAGAGTTTTAACTATAAGATTGTTTAAATTAATTGCCATAGGGAATAAGGGATCATAAACATAACTAAGACTGTGTGATGAGGGTACATGGGCCTGACATCACAGGCCTTGGATACTCAGCCGTCAGTAGTACGTCTACTTTTAGAGAAAGAAAAAGTCACAGGGTCTGGTAATGAGACTAACATAGTGTTTTCGTGGAAATATGCAAATTAACATGTCATCTGTGATGATACAACACTATTACACTTGTCTCAGGTAACAGACTTCTAAAAATTAACACAGCTTATAGTTCATTACTAAAACAAACACTTGACTTTTAATTTTCTATTGAAAAATAAAGCATTTTGGCAGCCATTTTGTTTTTTTTCCGTATATCTCAAATTGCCAAAGGCTGACAGAGTGTCAGTTTTCAGATTGTTCAAGTTGATGGTCTCAGGAATTATAATCTGCAAAGAAAAAAACTATAGACCCTAAAACAAGGTCCAGCCCCAAATCTGGATTTGGCTGCCGGACTATAACTGGAAAGTTGATTAAGTGTCCACAATGAAAATTTGTTTCCCAGCAGCAACACAACTATACAGACATAAACATATGACTTCAATACAATCATAATCAAATAATCACTTTTTGAGGTTTTGGCGTCATTAACTTTAGGGGTTTAGTGAATTCATTGTTTGGCACTTCCCTGTAACTAATCTTTGAACTTATCTCTATAATAAAAATGCATATGCCAACGCAAAACCGGTTTGGAGAATGGAAGATAACGAAAATTAGAGAATTTTTTTTTCCCAAATCCAAGGTCAAAAAATTTTCCCGGTCACGCCAGTCGCCCGAAAACTCGCTCAGGCGGGGGTGGGGGGGGGGGGGGGGGACGAAGAAATTTTTTCCCAAAATGCAAGGTCCAAAATTTTCCAGGTCACGCCAAGTCGCCGCGAAACGCGCTCAGCCGGGGGGGGGGTAGTGACGAAACTTTTTTCCCAAATCCAAAGTCCACAATTTTCCAGTCACGCCAGCGCACAGAAACTCGGATAGCGGGGTCGCAAAATTTTTCTGACCGCGGGGGGGGGGGGGGCATTGAAAATTATTTTCCCAAATCCCACTAAAATTGCAATTATTCACATTTTCAACAGCCCCTCTTTTTTACGAAAAAAGGGGGTGATATCGTGAAAAAGGGGTGATTTAGGGTAAAAAGGGGGTGTTTGGGGAGGTGTTTTAACACCCCCGCTTCCGCTAAAGGGGTGTTTGAACACCTCAAACACCCCTCTGCGTACGCGTATGTCTAAGGGGCCTACCAACCGGACGCAGGTCAGCCCGTACTGGGACGCCGAGGCGACCCGCAAACGCTTCATGAAAATTTGTTAACCGGCTCACCATGCGTCTTTGTTGTAATAATTCCGAGTTAAAGATCATGTCTTAGTCAACATGGTCCTAGTCAACGTGATGCCTTTAAGCGAGGAGGATCTTACCTTACACGCAACTGAGAGGCGTTTTCGTTCGCTACCCGAGATACAAGCTGATCCTACATTGATGAGGAAGTCGGCACAATCAAGAAGGGAAAACTGGAGGAAACAAAATGAAAGTAAACTATCAAGATAAGAAGAAACAGTCAATTTAGGATACAATGTTCCCATAATCAAGTATACCTTCAAAAATTTCTACACCTTCATGTAACTCCTATTTGTTGTACAATTACTAGAAAATGCTGTGACAATCAAATTTGTTGTGTGGCTTTTTATGGGATCAATTTCTATCGAGGCCTGAGATTAATTCAATTCTGGTTAATTAATGCTTATTTCTCCTCAAGTAAACAAATTCATAATAAATCCCTTCAGTTTAAATATACACTCTAGTCAGGGTATATGTGTTTCATCTTATTTGGTTCTTCAGGCATTTTTTTTTTTACTTCTCCCAATCATATCACTGCGCTTTAAATGTTACTGAGTTTTTTGTACCGTGGTAAACCTATCATTATTGATATCCAAAGTAATATCGAAGGTCAATTTCTGAAATTAAATGTAAGAAGTACACAAAAAATTTAGACATTAAATGTAGCTGTATGGTATACCAAAAATTCACTTTACACAACAACGCCATGATTACGATAATATTAGAGAGGTTTCCCAGTGTGGGGTATCAAAACTGCTGTGGACCTCATCCACGGTGACTCAATGTGAAGGACAAAATTTATACCATTTCATCGCAAGAACGACAGAAGACATAAAATTGAAAAGGTCGAAGGTCGCTGGTGCAGTTATGTCTCTGTGTGATGTATGCCGATAAAATGCACGCGAGCTCTACTTATGCGAACTGTTGGAAATGCACTAATAATAGTACACAAAAGGACAGAGACAAATATGATAGGAGGAAAAAATCGACCGAATCAAAACCAAACAATGTCGTATTTTAACTACACCACCTTGCAGTGTACGAATGACCTTCACTCGACGCCTTCCCACAATCTGTATGAGAAAATAGAAATCGCATCTTGTACGAAAATAGCCATGGCCAAACTTTGCCATTAAAGTTCAAAGAAGAAGTCGTGTTCTGAGATACAAGCTGCCAAACACCCCACAAAAGAACACAGAGTTATACTAAAAAGCAAATATTTAGTTTTCCTTTCACGACGTTTACGAGTTCAACTCACTCTACCGTTTTCAATAACGTGACATGCATACATAATGTTTGTCGTACTGATAATATGGGAGGGCAGTTACATTTCGTTCAACCTACATGCATCGTTGACTAGCCTGCACATTTCAAATATATGAATACCATATTATGAATAATGATCTCAAGTGTTCCAATGAGATATAGACTAATTTCCATCGATTATTGTTTCTCTTTTCTCTCCATAAGCTTTTCATGAACAGATGCATGGATTTTATTTTATGGCAGACATAATAGGGTTAGCTTTGTTTGAAAATCTGCTTTCAAATTGATTATTTTACTTCCAAAAAATAAATATATTTTTTGTGATGGTTTTCTCTCACCTGCGAATAAATAGGCCTATGACTGTCCAATATACCACATGAAAGTAAAATGATTACGCTAACGATTCCCGAGTACTTATTTATTTATTTATTTATTTATTTATTCATTTATTTATTGCAATTTTGAGAGAATTTAAAATGACTCAGGGTTTCCTTTTTGACTTACACTGTCTTCAAAAGTATCATTAAGCTAATACAGACGTACAAATGTATGTGCCATGTGGACAGTACAAGTAATTAAGAATCGTGATCGGAAACCTCTAACAATATCAATTTAAAAACTCACTAACTCAGATAATATAACAGTTGTTTCTTTTCAGAGCGATGAAAACAACCACCTCGTTGTACATGTTTAGAAAAATATGTCAGAAAAAAAGTTTTAGAAACACGTTAGTGGTAATCAATAATTGCCTCACCTGAGTTAGGAGTTCATCTACTTTGTCCAGAATCTCTTGCGTTGTGCGGCGTTTGTACATGGTCATCGTTGCCTTAATAAGAAGTAAATAAATAGAATAGATGGATAAATAAATGAATGAATGAATAAATAGATAAATACATACATACATATATACATAGATAGATAGATAAATAAATGAATGAATAAATAAATTAATTAATTAATACATACATAAATAAGTAAATAAATAAATGAATAAATAAATAAATAAATAAATAAATAAATAAATAAATAAATAAATAAATAAATAAACAAGTGAAAGGAAATTGTGTGTGAATATTTCCGCACTCCATGTTCACTTTACTCTCAAAGCTAATACTTCGATGGAAAAAAATAATTAACAACGTTCCTCGGTGTATCATACATGTATCTAACGATTATCATTTGGGCTGATAATGTAGAACCATTTTGATACTTCTACGGAAACTAATGCGATTACGACTTCTGATTACCCAGTATGCCACATCGTTTTGCCCCCACCCCCAATATTATCAACAACTTGAAAACTTCATAATATAAAAAGTAATGGAAATATATGTTTAAAGGTATTGGCTAACATTTACCACAGTTAAAAAAATCTGAGCTACATGATTCCCCATGCTATCTTTGATAAGGTCTAAAAATGACGCTCTGAAAAAATTGTATTTCAAAATGATTATTTATTAGTGCTTTAAAAAAGTGAAAATCGTGAGTTGATCGGATTCACCTGCCCATTTTCTCCCATAGACTTACTGTGTGTACACTTACGCTATTTAAACTCGCCACGAGTTTTAATTGTTTATTCATGCATAACTTGCAATTGGCAGTGTAACTTTCCAAACTTTTGTATTCTAGGGTGTTTATTTGTCCATATGAACACTACTATGTAGTTCAGATATCAAAATTTGACAATTTTTTTTTAAATTGAAGCTCCACAATGTTAGCCTATCACTTTAAAAAACAGCGCAAGGCACTACAAAACCAGCAAACTTCACACAAAAATACTTCTTATCATAAACCATTTTCAATCGCGCAAAATTTAACATTGCGATTCGCCCCCCCCACTTCGAAACATGGATCGACGCCCCTGACAGCAGCAATAACAACAGCATTACACCACCACATCTTACCGTCACCACCTCCATCACAACAAAACAACAACTGCTGCTGCTAAAAGCAGACACAGATTCTACTACTGCTTCTACTACTTATACTATGACTATACTGCTACTACTACCACTACTACTACTACTACTTCCACTTCTTCTTCTACTACTACTCCTACTACTACTCCTACTCCTACTACTACTACTACTACTACTAATACTACTACTACTACTATTACTACTAGTGCTGCTGCTGCTACTACTTCTACTGCTGTGCTACCACAGTAATGCTACTGCCACTACTACTACTTCTACTTCTACTCTTACTAAGATAATAATAATAATAAATAATAATGTCTTATTTACCCAGGGTAGCCACTTCAGTCACAAAGACTGCTCTACCAGCGGGCCCTGCATAATAATGTTATTATTACCCTTCTCTGTTCTAAAATGCGAGCGCCTGGCTAGAAAGCAGAGCAGGTACCATTTTAAAAAGTCTTTTGGTATGACCCGGCCGCGGGCTCGAACCCCCGACTTCCGGACCAGAATACCACTGAGCCAACTCGCCCGGTTAGTTAGTTAGTTAGTTAGTTAGTTAGTTATTTTGTTATAAGTTAGTTATTTTGTTATAAGATGACGACGACGAAATTGAAAATAAAATAAAAACAATGCCCTGCCACTGCATGCTGCTGGAGATACGTGCTCTTAACTACACCAATGTCTCACAATTCGCTTCCTATCAATAAACATTTCACTTACCGAAAAAACAAGGTATTCTCGTACGGTCAATGCGGGTGGTAAGATGTCAGTTTGCTGGACGTAGCCGATCAAATCATTGACAGATGACCCCAGCTCGCTCATCAGTTCTCCATTTAGCAATACATTCCCGCTCACCTCTAAACCCGAGTTCCCGCGGTTGGTTAGGACATTCATAAGTGTAGTCTTACCAGCACCGCTAATTATGTGAGTAGGAATATAAATAAAATAACAAAATAACTAACTAACTAACTAACTAACTAACTAACTAACTAACTAACTAACTAACTAACTAACTAAGTATATACATACATACATACATACATACATACATACATACGTATATACATACATATAAAGAGAAAAAGTGCAAATAATTAAATAAATTGAGTAATCAAATACTTAAGGTACATAAGTGAATTAAGCAATAGAGGAATCAATCATTCAATCCATAAACATATCAGTATTCATATTTATGACCAAATATGAAATATAGCATAACAATAAATCTAAAAAAACCTGACCAAAGACATAAAGATTTGAATAAGGAATATACTTATCAATTAGTTGTAGCTCTGGAAATTAGTTAGTCAACTTATTAGTCAGTCAGTCACCATATTATGTAAAATTAAAAGAATTTAGTTAGTAGGTAAGAAAGTAAGTTAGTAAGTAGGTAAGTAAGTTAGCAAGCAAACAAATAAGTAAATAAGATTAGGCAAATAAGTGAATTAAGCAACCGACAAATTAATCACTTAATCAATCAATAACTCAGTCAATAACCCTATGAATGATCTTCGTGTACGAATGTGAAATAATGAAACATAAAATTGATTTTAAAAAAACCCACTACATATAGAAAACAATATTTGAATAAGGAATAGACTTATCAAATAGTTAGCCAATACATTAGCTGGCCAGTTGATCTAGTCTGTCAGTCAGTCATCCTATTAACCAATAAATAATTACAAATATTAAACAGATATTTAAGAAAAATAAGTGAATAAATTAATGAACAAGGAAATATATAAGGTTTTAAAATGAAAATGTGCAATAACACGTGAATTCGTGAAGCTTTGCCCAGGTTTTTATAAGTATCAAAGTATCAGTGTTGTAGAAGAATTGAATTAGAATATACAAGTTGAAAACATTTGCAGTATAGAGTAAATTATAATCATTACGAGTAGACCAGAATATTTATGAATAGACGAAATATGATATATAAATATTATTCATATTATTGATAATACAAATATATTTTGGGACTTTTCTTAAAAGATTCAGACACATAGGATTTAAAAATGCTACAAAATTAAGTAATTATAAAAAAATTATAACCAAATTCCCATACATGAAATCAAAATCTACATCAAATTATAGATTGGGATTTTCTGGTCTCTTAAAAAGCAAACCTAATCTTTAATTAATTCATAAAGCTTTAAATAGTCTTATTTCGTCTTACGTGAGTGAAGTTCTGTGATTGAAAGAATCTGTATAATCAGTTTGTTTTGTATATACTCTTCAGATACAGAGGCTATGGACCAATTCTTGTAAGAGAAGTGTTATATAAGTGCTAAATCTAACGTGTGTAAAAAGCATTCACTTTGGAGAAATGAATGTAGGTCAGAACAAACGACATAACTCCATACAAAAGAACCTGTTCTTTATTGACTCTTCATGCCCACCGGTTATTTTGCAGCTTTTCAATTTACACTTAATCCCATATTTCACAATACTGCCCTTTGCCCAATGGCATAATCATACCAAATAGGATATCATTTTAAAGAAAATAAAAATAGTCTTTCAGGTGGTATCAAGCGTGCATTGATTAATTCCACGAAAAGGGGGAAATAGATAAAAAATCAAACTTAGAATTCTAAACTTTTTTGAGGAGTTTATTTACTCTGTGCTCTTTCTCTTTATACAAAGGTATGAATAAAGGGCAGTGGGGGTGATGGGAAACATAAGATGGACTGTAGCGTGATTCTTCAAGCGCGTAAATTAAATGTGGGTCAAACGTCGCATTTCGCGAAGGAATAAATAACCAGCTCCCAAAGTCTAACACAATAAGCATATATTGACTCCATTTTGAAAAAAACCTCTGGGAATTAAATTGTATACTTCATGTATCTGGAAGATTTTCTTTTAACAATGACATTATGTTGTAGTCATATTTCCCTTGGAATGGTTTTGGTTTAGGATGAATGATAATGATGATTTTTGATACTTGCCTTGCACCCATAAATGCCATTAGCTTCCCAGGCTGTGCCACACCCGAAACTATATCATGAACGAGATTACCAAAATTAATAAGTAAAATAATTATAGCTCTACTACTACTACTACTACTACTACTACTACTACTACTACTACTTCTATTACTATTACTACTACTTCTTCTACTACTATTACTATTATTATTACTACTACTACCACTACTACTAATACCACTACTACCACTACTACTACCACTACTACCACCACTACTACTACTACTACTACTACTACCGCTACTACTACTACTACTACTACTACTACTACTACTTCTACTACTATTACTACTATTCCTATTCCTATTCCTACTTCTGCTACTACTACTACTACTACTACTCCTCACCCCAGGTTAAACAATTACAATCTAAGTATTTCAGGACTGCTGAGCATTTTTTAGCGTCCGACTCGACGCTAAAACATGTGTTTAAACATGACGGTATTCAGAGTTGTTGTTGAGTCACGTGGTGGTTACGCGAGTTATTAGACTTGTAACAGACAATTCTGATGTTAATTTAATGATAAGTGACATTGATTAAAATTTATCAGTTTTTGTGTGTTATTTTAATTACTTTAATTTAATACTTTTTTAATGACTTTTTGTGGATTTGAAAAAAAAATAATTGTTATTGCGCTCAAACGTATTTTAGTATTTACTTAAGTCATCTCATGAATCCAAAAATTGCTTCACATACTGCGTTTTTGTGAAGTGAACACTTGTCTCGAAAATTTTGGACGATAAAGGAGAAAGAACTTAAGTATCAACAAAATATTCCATTATTATGAGCATGAGTGTAGTAGCAGAAGTAGAGGTAGCGATAGAAGTAGATAGTACTGGTGTCGACATGGCTTGATA
>JZLH01S0246682.1:51638-68117 GCA_001188425.1 Eucidaris tribuloides
TAGTCGAATAAAAAACTTTGAATTTGAATTTGAATTTGAATTCTTTGATAGGTCCACATTTCGAATGCTTCGATTTTCTTTTCCAAGCTTAAATTTAACGTTCATGTCTTACTGCCGTACATGAAAATGGATCACAGATGGTATATGATGAGGTGTATTCGAGTGTTACAGCTTATGTTCCGGCTGGTGAGAAGTTTGATGAGTTTTGTTAAAGAGTTCTTTGCCAGGCAAAATCTTCTTCTAATTTCCCGCTCAGATTTCCATCCGCAGTTATCTGCTGGCCTAGATAGAAAAAAAAACTCTTGAGTAGCAAAATGAAATTGCTCCACTTTAAATTGATCTCTTGTCCAATATAGATACCAGAATGGTGTTAATTTTCAACACTTTGGTATAAATGTTATTACTCCTATATGTGTCAAAACAACACCCAAGTGCTAAAACACTATATCTGGTATCAGAGGCGTCGATCCTGGGTGGGGGGGGCGATCGCCCCACCAATGAAAATATTGTGGGGGGGGGCAAACATATCGATTTGCCCCTCCCCTAATAATTTTGACAGCTTGGAAAATTCATAGTATGCAATGCAAATATGTTTTTAAAAGCATTGGAAAGCACTATAAAACCATTAAACATGGCCTAAAAATACTATTAAACGTACAAAATTTTCAATTTTTCATCGCGCTTGGTGCGCAAAATTCTGTATTACAACTTGGCGCGTGGAGCGCGCCGAATATTTTGGACATTTTTTCACTTTTGCCCCCCCCCCCAATCCGAAACATTGATCGACGCCCCTGCATGGTATCATACATTCTTTTTCCAAAGTAGGACAGTCCACATTCTGGTGTATATAATATTCTTACTGTTTGGCAGGTCAGGTGTGGTGTATGCACCGATTACCGATATAGTGCGCATTAAAAAAGAACCTACAACTATCTGACGTGCAGCTAAAAATCGTTGAAGCTCCTTTCTATTCTAGCGGAGCCAGGCATTTTGTACCTCACATTTGAAGGAACCTATGAGGGTACAGTTGCCAACATTGGCTGGTAGTGAATTCCAAAGTCTGATAGAGTCTGGGGGAAAACTTCTAATATACTTGGGTCCTGGCAAAAGGAACACGGTGCAGCTGTTCATGTCCTCGGTGAGATTTTGATACATGAAGAAAGATGTTGGAGAGTATCAGTCTGTACATGCTGGTTCACGATGCGATATATGAGGAGCACCTTGAAACGTAAGGTGTTAGGGAGTTAGTTTTGTACGGTATTATCTTGAGTTGGGCTGACTGAACATTTGCCAGCTTTCGTAAGTTATAGTTTTAGGACTAAAGATACGCGTAAACGAAAATAATGACTCCCAGACCGATATACCCCAATCAAATGATTTGTGTATCTTTGGACAGAGGAAGTAAACAGCATTGCTTTGTATTTATGGTCGCGTTCAAACCAGCAACGGTACCCAGATATATTCCCGGATTTGTCGAAAAACTTGACTCTCACAGTCCTACTTGACCTTTATGGGCAATGACATGATTTGGGAAAAGTCAAAATGCCTCAAGAACCAAATGAGTTGAAAGATATACTGCCTAGAGAGTAAAGCTAGACAGGAAGGATTTGCCTGGAATTTGTTTATTTGAGGAGAAACGAGCATTTATATACCAGTATTTTCTTAATCTCAGGCTGTGATGAAAATTGATCCCAAGAAAGCTACACATCAACTTTTTACCGTCACAACATATTCTGATGATAAAAAAAATTAGCAAAGAGAAACTGTATGACTGTGAAATGTTCACAACAGAAATTTTAAACAGTATACTTGATTTTTGGAGCATTGTCTCTTAACTCTTAAATTGATGACTACTTCCAATCTTGCCTTTTCCGTTTAGCCTCATTCAAGTTTTCTTTGGTCCTTGTGACAATGTTTGAAGTTTACTCCCTTTGGGAACTCGGGACCCTTGTCGGAACTGTAGGGTCCCGAGCCCATCTTACCGTAATTTGAGCCCTGTTTCCAAGTCCATTGCGCTGAAACTGAATCGCATTTTGAGGCATGTGTGTCTATTTTGCAAATCATAAAATCGAATGATTCATGATAAAATGTGAATGAATATTGTATTTGCTTTCTCCCTGAATATATCTTCCACAGCTTTGCCATACAACGAAAGGGAGCTTTTGTCATCGAAATCCATCGATAATTTGTAAAATTTTCATCTATTTGTGTCCTTAGCAACCTTTTTATGTGAAGTTTTGAAATTGCATATTTTATTTACAACCAGCTTTTGCATTTTGTATTACCATATTTTTCATTTAATTTAATTTGTTTGATTTATTTACTTATATTATTTGTAACTTACTTCCAATACACCTTTTACCAAAAGGGAAATGGGAAGGGTCGGAATAGGGAATCATAAAAGGGGAATTTGTTTTTGGTGGTGGTGGTTGTGGGGGGAGGACGAATTTTAGGGAGCATTCACTCTTATTCGTTTGCGTACCTCCTGCTCACACAATGCGTCTCTTTTTATCAAGGGAAACTCTTTTTCGTCACGTGTGGTTAATGATTGATCAAAAGTGTATATTCTACTCTCTATCTGTGTTCTGTTCAGTCCATGTACAAGACCAATCGTAGCAATGCCAAAGGATATTTCTTGGCTGAACGGACCATGGTTTGGTGGCCGGTAAGTATCCATGGTAACCGACCAATGTATAATGTCATCCATTTTTGTTTCAAGCGGGCAAATACATCATTGTTGCTATTTTTTAGGAAAAGAAGAAGAAAAACGACAACGATTAAATGGGTTCGTTAGCAGTGTGCAGGTGTGATAACATAGTACGTAATGAAGGAACGGCAGTTGAACTAAACTCAATCACTGTCTATTTCCAGACAGGAAGATAGAAGCAGTGAAGCAATTAAAGGTAATTATCAATGGAAAAGAGGGCATCGGGGCACTAACATTATCATAAGCAGTGGTTGCAGAACGGGAAGAGGAGCATTTGCACCTCACTGTATTCAGTTCATGTCCAATCAGCACCTTCTATAAACTCATATCCTTTACAAACGCGGCAATGTTTATAATTTAGTTTCTTTCTCTGTGTTTCATATTTTCGGAGGCTTTATGTTCATCTCAAATTGCCAACTGCTCTGACCCTTCAGAAGCTTCGCCCCATTTTTGTTTGCATAGTCATCACCTGAACAAAGCTGATAGTAGAAGTTCTAAATATGTTTCCGTGTTAATCGATATGTTTCAACAAAGTTAGAGGTCGATTTGTAACGTCAGCATTATTTTAGAAAATAACAGCAATCTAAGATACCACATTAGTTGAAACGTACATGTATAGATATTTACACTGGTGGGATTGTATTTTCCAGACTGGAAGAATTTGTCTTAAATTGGACTAAATTTGACTAGAAAATAGCATGTGTTAACCATCATAGATTAAAGGTATGAGCGTGACAGTAGAAAGCTACACAGCAAAGTTGCATAACAAATTAAATTTGGGTCTAACAAAGGACGAAATGTTTGACTTCGAAGCAAAGCGCTTGAACAATTTATTTCGTTCTATAATCATTTTAACTTGAATTAAGAACTATTTCATTTAAGGTATACATAGGCTTGATATTTGTTACATTTGAATGCTTAAAAATTATGGGCTTACTGTGGTTTTCGCCCTATAGATCCCCACATATTACGTATTAAAGCTGGCCTCTGTACGACACCGTCCTAAAGTGCCCAAAGTCCCTATACAAGGCTTTTGATTTGCTTTACTTTGATGGCAAAGGCTGCATCTATTACTTTTGTGAATTGTTATACCAATGACACCCTGTGCTATAACAGTGTTATTAATCTTGATATTGCTATTTCCCCAGTATGAAAGTTGCCATACACATTCACTACAAAGAATACAATTATTGCATGATAATTTTTTTTAAACACGTAAGCATCAATTATTCCCTTTTTTTTTTTAAATTTAAATGCACATTTTCCTTACATACTGCAGATTGGAGCGTCATTGTTTGCAAGTAATATCGGTACCGGCCACTTTATCGGTTTAGCAGGGACAGGGGCGGCGTCTGGGGTTGCTGTTGGCGCCTACGAAATTATGGTATGTACAACTGTGTTTGTATTCATTAGTAATCGTGATGCTCCGATAACATTTTATGATGATTACAATGAATATAAAAGAAACGATCACGATAATGAGTTTAAAAATGATAGAACAATATGTATCTGTAAAGAATTTGTTTGCTGAACTGCCTATTTATCATTTATTAATAAACAACTTTGTGGAGGTATCGTGTGGTGTGGCGGATTGTTCTCTGGCTTTCACGCGGAGAGGTGCAGGGTTCGATTCCCATGACGTATATATTCGTCTTTTAGCAAGGCAATTTATCTCACATGCGGCTCCGCACCTAGAAATGAAATACGGACCTGGTGGAAACTGGGTTCGTAATAATAATGATAATGATTGCAAAACCCTCTTGGAGAGCAGTGTTTGTCACTGAAAATGCTAACCTTGGGAAATAAGACGTTATTATTATTATTATTAATATTATTATTATTATTATAATTTTTAATATTATTATTATTTATTATTATTTATTATTATTTATTATTGTTATTGTTATTATTATTATTATTATTATTATTATTATTATTATTATTATTATTATTATTATTATTATTATTATTATTATTATTATTATTATTTTATTATTATTATTGTCGTTGTTAACAACAACAACTGGGATACAGCAGAGCCAGATTCATCAAGAGGTGTTCAAAGTAAACACTTTTTTTTTCATTATGTAACATTTTAGATACAAATATAAGTCATGGGAAGTGTCATTTGGAACTGTATGAAAAGCAGTTAGGCACAATAGTTCTTATTTTTTTCAACCGCTGGTTGCGTCCCCTTCGTAGATTGAACGCCCCTCCCTCCCCAGATTGTTTACGATTACGGAAGAGATGAACCAATAACAAGAAATGAATGGAACGGGAGCCGTCCATAGGGGGCATATCGCTGAAGTATCCCAAAGTTTAAGCACCCTAGTAAGATCCCCAAAACCTTCAGGTACATGATACACACGTAAACATGTGAAGAAAACAAATTTCCGATATTTAAAAAACAACAAAAACACTGAACTATTCTGAATCAAGGTCCGCAATGGCGAAATACTTTTAATAAATGCACGATACTCTTGTATTTTTACCTATTTTACCTACTTTCATCTGTTCACTATACAGGCAGTGTTCGCCATGTTAACGTTGGGCTGGATATTCCTGCCGGTTTATGTTTCATCCGGGGTGAGTATAATAAATTCAGCACAAAATAACTGTCATTTTTATCAGTCTGTTATTGTTTCGTGTTCTTAAAGATGATTTAGCTAAAACACACGTTTCAAAACAATTGTACATGGATGGAATTTTCCCTGTATCAAACGTGGTCGAATAGCTCATTTAAATTTGTTACCATTAATGCTCAAAATCATGAAAAAATCCCCTATGTTACAAATTAAATAAAGTGAAAACCAAACTTGAACATTTGATTTTGAATTTAATAATTTGGAAACGAAGCGTTTTCCTTACTTTTTTCCTTAGCTGCTGTGTCTGGGTTATAAATTATCTTGAAAAATGAGCGATTAAGTTGATGTTTCGCTACAGTCTTTGTAGTATTTAGTAATATGAATGAGTTATCACACAATGCTGGATTGGGGATTTAAAAAAAATGATAAGGATTGTACAATATATTAATTGCTCGTTAGAGTTATCCTTTAGCAACACACGTCACTCAATTGTTTTCTTCTTACTGAGTTTTCTAAATGCATACACGTAGATTCATTTGGTAGACTATAAATCAAATATTTTGATATCGTGCGATAATAATGTATTCTCAGATAGTAGTTCAAATATCAGTTTGACATATTGAAATATTTTCTACAACAATATATGGCTTTCAAAAATAATTATTGAATGCAGGTCCTTTGGACTCTAAGTGTACACGTTGGTGAGCATATTATGTTTGTATGTACACACATGCAGTAAACACAATGTTATCAGTGTATAATACGGATTGGCATTTACGTATCAAATAAATGAAGAAGTATGCATACATTATACATATAACGTATCTTCACAATCACGGTCAATGTTTAACCCCGTTGGAGACGATTTGATTTCAATATAACACCCAATCTCCATAGATCCAACCCGAGATATCTCGTTATTAGTCTCCAATGAGTTAATATAATCGTGTGATAAACTATAGACAAGGCTACTGGCCTAAGATGAATCAGAGTTCCCCCAAATCCTTGGTTCCTTGGTGAAAATATATTACATTTGCATTTACATTGCAATTATGGAAAAATTTCACCTAATATTAATAGTTACGGGATTTACAGTTAAAATAAGTAGAGTTTACTGTCTTTGGCCCCGCCCCGCAATATTCACAGTTAACTTGGTCCCACATGTACATATCTCTGTTATTTTATACGACTTAAAATGAAGTGTTCTGCTATTTTCACCTACTCTGTTATGTACTGTTCACAATATTAAGTGTAAATCATTGGTTTTAAGAGTACTTTTTACGCAATTATATTGTTCTCCAAGTACCCATACCATCTTTAAATTGATAGGTTATATGAAAGGTACTACTTACCTACCTTTTCACTTACTCATCTGCTTACTTACATGTACCTACCTTTTGCCTACTCACTCACTCACCCACTTACTTAATCACATACTCACTGACTTACTAACTTAAACACTTACTTATTCATTACGTACGCACTTACTCAATGGCTTTTTTAATTACCCAGTTACTCACTTAATAACGTAATTTTGCTATATTTTGTCTTGAAACTCGCTATCCTCTACATACTATGGTTCAAAGGTTTAATAATTTTAATGTTTAGTATAAGTTTTCTTGTTGTTATTTTTGCTTTAATAATAATTGTTTTCATGTAAATCAGACTGTATGAAAAAATATGTTTCATTCATGCGAGTGTAACAGTCACCTTTTAACCATATAGTATGTTTGTTTTAGTACGTGTGGTAGGTAAGTACATATCCAATCTGTTTGTTAGTGAAATAACTATAACATCATTGTTTTCTCGATGTCTGTTTTTAGGTGTACACTATGCCCGAGTACTTACGCGTTCGTTTCGGTGGACAGAGACTGCGTATGTTCATGTCTCTCGTAGCTTTATTTCTTTACGTGTTCACTAAAATTTCCGTAAGTATGAAAGCCAGAATAAGTAAGTTTATTTGTTCCATAAAAATATATTTACACGATGTACACAAGATAATAAGTACACGAGATACACGATGTGATAAGTACAAGTACAATAGCTACATGAGATAGACAAGATAATAGGTTGGCCGAATCTAGCACTGTCTGTAATTACATCGAAATAATTATGATAGTATGAGACAAATAGTTCTAAATAAAACGAGGTTTGGGGTTAATATGATACTAAGTAGTGTGTAGGGACCTAAGGGAAACTTTGCTTGTAGTCTTATGCCCATATGGACATAATAATGAATAAAAAGGTAATAGATGAATTATATTACATTCATTTTCTGACCCTAATGTGTTCATACGAAAATGTCCTCAAGTGTGATAACAAACTTGCCTTCTTGCTTCTTTATCAAAAGTCTGGAATTTCTTTCATAAAACCTTTGTGGACAAATAAGAAACAAGAACAGGAATATAATCGCTTGCACAGAATCGTAGTCATTACCTATATGGATCTCAAATAATCTGCCAGACAAGTTGTAGTTATTTACTGTACTGTCATGTTTAGATGGAAAAAATGCAGTTATATTTACAGTAACTTACCTTTACACTAAATTACCTTTATCTTACTGCTACATTGAGCTGTGCACACAGCAAAAACGATGTTTAAATATTTTAAGTAACTCCTTACCATTGTTTAAGCCTGTCACTCTAACAAGTTGTTAGAAAATTTTAAACAATGTTGAACATTTTTTAAAATTGTTAAACAACCATGATTGTGGAATTCGTCTTTTAAACAATATTGGTTAAATTTTGGAAAGCGTTGTTCAATTTTTTTGCCAATATAGTTTAAAAGACGAATTCCACAATTATGATTATTTAAAAATTGTAAACAATGTTGTTAGAGTGACAGGCTTAAACAACGATAAACAATTCTTTAAATATTTTGCTATGTAGAAATGGATAACGTCTTTAGTAAATATAGACGTAGTCTACAAAGATTACAATACAAACTTGAAATGCCGAAATATAGAAGCAATTACATATTGTTCATGTAATATTGTGTATTTTGTATATTTATTTATTTATTTAGTTGGTTGGTTAGTTTGGTAGCTAGCTAGCTAGCCACCAGGTTTGTTACTTCGTTTAAGTTTAGTATATTTTTGTTTTTGTTCTTGTTCAATTGTCCTTGTATTTATTACCTGATATGCTAGACTTAAATTCGTAAGTAAACTGTAATATATCCCTACTTAAAATTTCTGGCGTCCCCGTTGAACACTGTGTATGTTGTTTCTCTTGATTTTCACGCGGTCAACAGCACTTGGCAATGGAATGTCTCAAATATGCACGTTAATATGTTGTAACGATTTTTAGTGTGTTATTTCATCATCAAAAGTAACAAAATATATTATTTAATTGATATTGACATTCATTATCCAATTGGAATTTTTTTGTTCTGATTTTCACTGGTTTACAAAGATAAAGTACAAAAGAAATACATTATCACTTCAGAAACCTCACATTAAACACGTGACATATGAACAAACGAGAAGCAGAGACAGCACAATAATTATTAATAATCGTGAACTAGAAATGAATTATCTCATTATTATGTAGTAATTTACTTATTAACAGTTTACACATTGCCAATAAATATAATTTCATTTTTATAGCGATAAATCAGTATAAATCAGTATTTTTAAATGCAAAATATGTTTTTTCCCCTTAAATTTGATAGGTATGCTAAAAGGCAGGTTGTTTCTTTTGCATGCCTACACATTTTCATTGTGTAAATAAACTGGAATATAGAACAAAATACCATTTAAGAAATTTAAGCAAAGTATAGGAGTTAGAAACTCAGTTTTAGTGCAAGTGACCGTTAGACTTTGATTTGATTTATTGTCTCGTAGAGACAAAAAATTCCTAACATAGAAAACACACAAAACTGACAGTTGGTTTGGGGACATTTTTCAAATTCTAGGTAAGTACTGATCTTCAGATTTCACAGACATGTCCTCCATAAATTGTCCAAGGGCATAAGTGATGTTTTGCTGTGCTGGGAGAAGGATGCAAATGAGATGCCCTGCCTTATGTTTTCTGCCTTCAAAATATGATTTTTGTTATGCATCAGTATGTTTTAGACTCAGCTGTCAGCAGAGGTTGGCAGCTCTGCTAAGTCTACTTATATAACTATACGTTCCTAGCCTAGGAAAGAAAACCCGAGATGTTTCGTTTGTCTTCATTCGGTTTCAAATGTTATACAAACGCTAGATAAGTAGGTGGTAAATGTGTTGATGACAACTTAGTTTTGGTGGAAAATGGATTAAACTAGTTTTGCAACGAAACTCTTCATTTTGTTGTCGTTATGTTTACATCATTACCTCAGGTTGATATCTTTGCTGGTGCTGTATTCATTCAACAAGCATTTAACTGGGATATCTATGCTTCTATCTTCGTCCTGCTGGCTGTAACAGCAGTATATACCATCACAGGTGAGAAACAGACGGTGGGGAGGGGGGAGGAACATATCGATATGCCCCTTCCCCAATAATGTTGACAACATGAACGTAATGTAAGAATATGTTTACAAAGCGGTGCAAGGCACTAAAACCATACAACTTAACATACACACTAAACATATACACAATTCTCAATTATCAATTTGTACCAAAATTTCATATTACAATTTTGCGCGTGAAGCGAAGATAAAATTTTGACAGTTTTGCCCCCAGTCGGAAAAATTGATCAACGCTGCTGGTGAGAAAGAACAGGGGAAAGGCTTCATCAGCCAATAAAGTGCAGTGATATGATTGAGAGAAGTTGAAAATGCCTCAAGAACCAACAGGGTTGAAACATATAGAAATATATACACTGGCTTGACAGTTTATTCAGGGTAGAATGATTTGTTTCAAGTCTGTTTACTTGAGGAGAAACATGTTTTTATTTACCGGTATTGCATTAATAATTATGACCCTGATAGAAATTCAACCCATATAAATCTACACAATAAGTTTGACAACAAGTCACATTTTTTTTTTTCATTGTAATTATTACAGGGAAGAAATGTTTGATTGTGATATTTTCACAGCAGTATACTTCGTTCTCGTTACATTTTGTTCTAAATGAAAAACTGCTGTTATCTCCTTTTACTATGAATGAAATATCTTCAGAAATAAGTAGGATCATGGATAGTTTTAGAAATAGGGTGAGGGTAAAAAAGGAGAGAGGGGCACGTGTGATTGTTATTCAATTCATTTCCTTTCACTTATTTCTGAACAAAACATAACAGCATTACAATTTCTGGTCAAAATTAAACTACGTATATCGGAGTATTGTGGAGTCATTGCAAGCTCAGAAATTGCTTATTGGAAACGATTTCGTAACAAAAAGAAAAGTGCAACCATAAAACATTAACCTACAACCTGATAAAAATGTAACAATGACAATTTAATGAAAACATAATTTAGATAAGAGGAGGAATGAACCTATCAATTCAATTGTAACAAATCATTTAGCCTACGTCACAGAGGTGTTGTACTCGTTTCTATATTCGTGTAAACTTAGCGTTTTACGATGTGTGTGTGTGTATGTTATGCGTGCGCGTGCGTGTGTGCGTTTGCACATGCGTATGCGTGTTTGTGTGATATGTGTTATCAAACTGATTGAATACTTTTTAAACATTAATTTCCAACTGTTTCGTATTTCCCCACTACTTTCGGCCTTGGACTAACTGTCCATCATCACGGCAATGTCCCAACATCTCGACATTACCGGGGTTAAACTGTGAACAGGTGGGCTCGCTGCTGTCATCTACACCGACACTCTTCAGTCCTTTGTCATGACGATAGGGGGCATCGCTCTCATGATTTTCAGTGAGTATAAATATAAACCAATTCGTAGTGTTGATGGGGCAAAATAATGACCAAAGATTATATTATCTTTAAAAATGTATAGCGCTTCTAGTTAAAGAATCCATGAAGGTTCATTACTAGACCCAAGTGGAGACTCTTAGGAGAATCATTAACGTTGTCGTTGGTCTTGGTGTTTGAAAAACCTTTAAGGGTTTCCTCCAGGAGGAAGAACAACTTGTGGAACTTAAACAAAATACTAATTCTGCATTCTTGGATACTTAAATTAAGCTAACCCTGGCAGACTTGTAGTACCCGTACCCATACCCATACCCATACCCGGGGCCCAAAATCTGGACCCGTATCACACCCGTACCCATACTCCATACCCGTACCCGTACCCATACTCCATACCCATACCCGTACCCATGACCCCGTACCCATGACTCCATACCCCTACCGTACCCGTACTGTACCCATACCCGTACCCATAACTGGGACCCACACTACAAGTCTGAACCGTGGCAGGTGGCATTGCCTTTATTCAGCGTAGCGTGGTGGTATAGTTCCGCTGCCCGAAAAGCAGTGTCATTTTCAATTCCAGTTAAGGGTCATACTGAGTTATCAAGAAATTAACAGATCAAGCATTATTTTGATCTTATTATATTCTGGAGGTAGCTACGTCAAAGATTATAAACAGAGAGTACAGTAGAATGCTAAACAATAAAGATTTATGCCAATTATATATTCATGCACACTGTAAAAAATGTGTTTAGCGAGTAAACGTGTTTCTGAACACATTCTGCCTATCACTTTGTTCAGAGGCTAAACTTCTTGTGTCAAATCACTAAACATCGGTGTTCAGTGTCTAAACACCAAATGTCAATAGTCTAAACATACATTTTCTAAACACATCTTCGCTATCACTTTCTAAACAACAATGTTTAATTGTTAAACACACTTTTTAAAGTGCATCTCAAACTGTGATATTTTTCTCTCAGGTTTTATCGAAGTCGGTGGCCTAGAAGCTCTCCGCCTCGAGTACATGATGGCTGTCCCTTCATCCGTCTTGAACGACACCAACACTTCTTGTGGCTATCCGCGCGAAGATGCCTTCCACATCATGCGGGACCCTATCACGTCCGACCAGCCCTGGCCCGGCACCATTATCGGGATTACGGTCATCGGCACGTGGTACTGGTGTACCGATCAGGTAAAATTCATCAAACATGGTACATTTTACCTGAGAATCCGGCTCAATGATATAAATTATGATTACAAGAATAAATACAGTGCAGATTGATAACTGTGAGTGTGTCGTATACCTAGCTATCATTGTAGATGGGATCGATAATATACATGTAAATGGGACTGAAATGTTTACATTAAATTTGAAATTGAAGTGTTCTATGTACAGTATAGCATATGGAAAATCATGCCGCTCCGTGCGAGTTGTGGTCGTCCATATTCGTGTAACTCCAGGCTGCCTTACCCCGCGTTGGATAAGCTGTCATATCTCTTAACGTGCCGAAGTCGCAGATCTGCACCAAATAATACACATAAATTCCATAGAGGTTTAAATCCTCTGGCACGTTAAGATACACGAAAGCATCATTCCCAGTATAAAGGCCCTGTCACACCTTGACGATTTAGCCGGCGTATGCCTGACGTATAATTGGTGTAAAACGCTGGCATACGCCGAACTATCGTGCTATTTACCAATTTCAGGTGTATGCAAAGCGTGTTCATAACAAGTTGGACGCATAGAAAACGTATAAGCAACTTAGAACGTTTCGATAACTTATCCTTAACTTATACAGTGAAACCTGCATATAAAAACTGCTCAAGGGAGACACAAAAAGTGGTCTTTATGGACAGGTGGTCCTTAAGTACAGGTTCCTGTAATACACATATCAATGAGAAACAATTATCAAGGGAAACAAAACTTGTGGTCTTTATAGAAAGGTGGTCTTTCTATACAGGTGGTTGCTAGAGCAGGTTTGACCGTACTAACGAATGTTTAACGTGTTTTCAGCGTTCACAACTTATGCCGAACGACAGTCTAACTTATGCATAGCACGCATAGCGCGCGTTAGCGTATCGCCGACGATCACGTGTCGTAGTCAATAAAAAGTCAGGCGCGGTATGTTTTCTCGTGTCGTCCTTGCCGATTCCACTATCTCTGGGATGGCATGCATGGACGTCTGCTTACCGTGAACGCGCTAAACTTTATTTGCATATACTAATTCTCTTAAACGCCGCCAATACGCCATTATACGGTAGCTGTAAGTTAGAAACACGTTCAGTAAGTTTTGTGGTAGTCCGGAACAAGTCAAATACGTCCGCATAGGGTTGACGAATGGTGGGTTTCAAAACGACGCGGTGCGCAGCGACGCTACCCACCTTTTTGTCACAACCCACAGCAATAATGGGCATTGTTGACGTTCATGCTTTTTACACTTTAAGTGGAAAATAATAATTATTAGTATTACCAATAACTTAGGCCTAATAGTAATACTAGTTATATAACCAATACATGTATTGAGAGTAGTGACCTGTCTAAATTCTGATGTATATGTTGTCCTCTCACTAAACAAATGTATTTTGTACATCATGTGGGTTACATTTAAATTTCCATCCGTAATCTGCATCCATCAGGTCATTGTCCAACGGTCACTCGCCGCTAAGGATGTCACACATGCCAAAGGAGGATCAGTGTTTGGTGGTTATCTTAAAATGCTGCCTTTCTTCATGATCGTGATCCCTGGCATGATCAGCAGGGTACTTTATACAGGTATGTAGACTTTGCATGTACAGTATAGGAAAAATGCACGAAGTCCATTCCCCCCTCAAAAGAAAATAGTTATTAATACCAGTACATCGGCCAACCATGTTTCTTTCTAAAGAAATGATTTTTTTTTTTTAAGTTGGAACCCACTAGTACGAGCAAATATCAAATTTATTAACACATTTTCTGTGGGGACATATAAATCTCTAGCCAAAAAAAATACATGTTCTCCTGAATCACCAAAGTGGATATAATGCATCTTAGAAGAAAGCTCTTCATGTAGTGACACAGTAGTAACAAAAATAATAACGATGATGATGACGATGATAATGACAGGCTAGTAATAATGATAATGATGATGATAATGATGATGTCTTATTTACCCAGGGTACCCTGTTCAGGGACAAACACTGCTATCCCAGAGGGCCCTGCAATTAATATTATCACCCCAGTTTCCACCAAGTCCCTATTTTTCTTCTAGGTGCTAAGCAGCAATGTGGATAAATTGCCTTGCACACAATAATCGCTCCTTGTTCACATGTCGTGACATGAGTGAAATTATAAATCCCTTTTTTCTTAATATTAAAGGGCTGATGTGTTTTCGTTTTGTGCAGTAAATTAACTTATTCTCTTCATATTTCATTAAAACACTTTATATCACAACGGTCAATGATTATTTACTGGAATTGTACATAGTTTAATGCCCGTGAATTACCGAACTTTATGTCGATATAGGTTTTGTTATTGTTTGTGTGTGTGTTTTTGTATTAATGTGTGTGTGTGTGTGTGTGTGTGTGTGTGTGTGTGTGTGTGTGTGTGTGTGTGTGTGTGTGTGTGTGTCTGTGTGTGTGTGTGTGTGTGTGTGTGTGTGTGTCTATGTGTGTGTGTGTGTGTGTGTGTGTGTGTGTGTGTGTGTGTGTGTGTGTGTGTGTGTGTGTGTGTGTGTGTGTGTGTGTGTGTGTGTGTGTGTGTGTGTGTGTGTGTGTTCTCTCGTGGTATTTGTAAATAACTTACCCCTTTCAACATTTCTGTGTTTTTTTTTATCCGTTAGATGAAGTTGCCTGTGTAGATGAAGCGACGTGCATGGAGTACTGCCAGAATCCCAGCTCCTGTTCTAATATCGCCTATCCCCTCCTTATACTACGGCTCATGCCTACGGGTAAGAACAATATTCAGAGTCTTGCAGACAGGGAAGAATAGCATAGCGTTGTTTATTTATTCAAACGATAACAATGAGAAATATTTCATATTAAAAAATGTTGCGAACATGACAGAAATTATTGAGAAATGTTATATTTTTTGCCCTAAAATGTGTTCTAAAAACTGATATATGAAATACTGCGGGAAAATTCGAAAAAGATTTGTAGTAATTTTCAAGTAGCTTACTTGTCAATAATATCAATATTCACAGCAGGTTTTGCAGTAAAATTAACAGTATTGTGCAGTCCCAAAAAAAACCTATAGTAATAAACTGTAAAATTTACATTAAACGGAATTGGCAAGCTTGGAAACAGTCCACATTTACGACACAGTACTTTCAGACTCAAGTATGCTGTTTAAAGTTTCTGCTGTGAAAATTTCAAAGTCATATACATTTCCTCTTTGTTGTCTAATTATTATCAGAAAATCCTTTGACCGTCAAATTTGTTGTTTAGCTAGGATCAATCTCTATCATGGCCGGAAATTAATTAATGCTGTAAAATTAATGCTTGTTTCTCGTCAAGTGTACGAATTCAAGACAAATCCTTCCAGCCTGAAGTAACATTCTAGCCATTGTTTATTTTAGTTTAGGTTTATTAATTGACCTATGAAGAAATAACTTTATAACTCAAAAGTTTATTCTTACTGTGTGGTTTTAAAAGGAAAATAAAACATAACCCCCCCCCCCAAAATGTCTGATTTTAACATTTACCGCAGGTGCGCGTGGGCTTATGATGGCGGTCATGATAGCAGCCCTCATGAGTTCATTGACCTCAATTTTCAACAGCGGAAGTACTATTTTTACCATGGATATTTGGCGCCGCCTACGTCCGAATGCGAAGAATCGAGAGCTCATGATTGTTGGAAGGTATCTTTCAGTCCTATGCATGTGGATAAATAAAGCAACAACAACATCAAATCTAGGTACAAACGAAAAATAAAGGAAAGAACTAAACGATAACGAGGGTCCTATGATTTCCGATGCTCAGTTGATCGACGACAATATTGACGACAACATCTGATGATAAATGATCTCCTACTCTCTAAATGTCACGGAGCTAATTCCCACTCCTTGATTTTTGCAGCTGAATTTTGGAGATAAGATTTTAAGAGAGTGGAAAAAGACCCAATTTAGCTCCAAAACGACGGATTTTTTTTCCTACTCTCTTAAAATGTTGAATTGAATTGAATTTGAATTGAATTTTATTGTCCACATTTGCATAAAAAACAGATATTTACAATTTACAAGCATACATAAAATGATAAATACAGTACAACACATAATAAGACAAAACTAAACTAAACTTAACTTAACAAAACTAAACTAAACTACAATCAGAAAATGAATGTAAATGTGGTGGAATCATAAAAAGTTTTTTTCTTAAACTTATAAACATGATCCCAGAAGAAGTACGAATTA
>JZLH01S0246748.1:0-11569 GCA_001188425.1 Eucidaris tribuloides
CCGTTATCCCTGGTTCAACTGAAGATAGACCTGTATAAAAAAAAATGCAGTGTTCAAAATTTAGGAATTTATATTGTGATTTTTTTTTTTTTGGATTTAAATGAGAAATTGGTCTGTTGCTCAAGTTGCATTTTGTAATGGTAGGTTTCAGACACTGCTTGTAGCTTTCATCTACTTTCAGCAGGTATTCAGTTTTCAGTATAGTTGATACACTTGATACACAAATCAGGTCCGACAGTCAGACTTTTGTGAGAGGTGACGCTCACGTTTTATGTGAATCTTTACATTATTAATGTAACTTGGTCAATAAGTACATTTCAGGGTGTGCAAACCAAAACACAATCTTTAACCTATGATTCCCAAATTTTGAACACTGCATTTTTACGTATGTATCTTTAGTTGGATTAAATCTGAGCAGAAATGGATAAGTGTACAAATCAAAAACACGGCCAGTAGTAAAAGTACAACAGAAGATCAGAGACATAAAACTTTAAATATATTAGAATGTATCTTTTATTTCCAATATTGTTGTAATACATAACTCTGTCAGCCATGAATGAATGATATCCAGTTCCACATTCTTGGAATACTTCAGTTTTCTACACTGTATTTCATTTAAAAACATTTCACATTATCTACTTCGATTTCAAATATTTCCTGACAAGTTACATGTATCTGCTCTATATTTGTTATGTAATTACAAGTAATTAATTTGCATAAAAGTAAATAAATATTGAGTAAATAACATATATTTTTGTGTTTATCTTATTTCCATTTGTTGTAGTACACTAGTGGCAAAGACAAACTCCACTTTTCTCATTACGAACATTAAAGCAAATTATAGTTCGTCACCTGGCTGGCAGAAGGGCGGTAACAGTAAATTGCCTCTAATTGGAAACCCATAGGTTTATTCCATATTTTCGCCTTACGTACTGATAGAAGGATCTAAAAGATGACAATACTTTGATTTCATGTGAAATAAGCCAATGGTTGTCACGTTACAAGCAATTTAGTGCTAATGCCCTTCTGCCAGCCTGGCGAAGAGTTTTGGTCTATCTGACAAATTTTTCAGCAATCTTTTATGAAGTATCGTATTACAACCCAGATCATCAGTTAACAACATTCTAGGTCAAAAATATTATGAACCCCCAACATTTTATTTGTTATTAATGTCTAAGAAATGGAAGCATCTCAGAGTGTGTGATTTTCATGACATTAATACATGATACAGGTTTATGTAAAAAAAAAAAAACAGGAAAAATCATTTGTTCACCATAAACCAAAATTATACCATGCCTTTAATATGTTAGATTGTGCACTGTGACTTGTTTTGTAACAGCATAAAATAAGTACATGTGTATACCTGTAGATGACAGATATTGAATTCCCTTTGGAGTTGTCATATGAATCCTGAATATTTTCAATAGCTGCTACAATCCCAATAAAACTTACTTTTATGAAAAATCAGTACAAGTCAAATCAATTTTTGTATCTTTTGTATTCTTCTCACACTGAATGGTGCCAAATGAGTAGAATTCAATTAATTGTCAAATGTCACTATATCATTACAAATTAATAGTGGCCCATGCACTTCAACTAGCCCACTACACAATTAAATCCAACCTGCCAAAAATATTGAATAAACTACATGTATTTGGAAATTGTCCATGGACCATCACCCAAAGAAGTCATAAAAGGCCTAACAATGATTTCACAGTAGTTTCTGCCCCCTCCCCCCCCCCAAAAGAAAAAAAAAAATCAATGAAGAACCACTTTGCTAATACATGTACATGATGCACCACGCCATAACCCGCGGGTACCGCGGCGTTGTGCAGCGCCCTCTTGTGTTAAAAAAATATTTTCCTTCAGTTATGATCGCTGAATCAGTGGTAATGATGCAGAGGCTGTGCAAGTGCACAACAAAAAGGCATAAACTTACGAAAATGGGTAAAATGAAGCTAAATGTGTATTTTTACCCTTATTACATAAATTTAACATAATTTTGTAACCCAGGGTACAGTGCTGAAAAATAAATAAATAATTCAACAAAATGGCGGATTTCTACTTGGTACCCCGGGGTACCAAATACTGCATCACATGTACATTAGAATCTTAATATATCACATAATAATAATTCTTAACATAAGCTGACATGATTCTAATGCATTTGGCAAACACTGTTTTGATACACATTTATAAATATCACATTGCAGATGCAAATTGATGCTGTAAGAACAACATTACAGTCAGATTGAAGTTAACACAGGGCAATCTAATATTGTCTTTAAAAGCACACATACAAGTCCTCAAACTTTACAACTCTACATCATTGATAATATGGTTGTTCTCATTTGGCTCCCTAGGCTTGTTAAAATGGTATGGAAATCACTTTTTCTCACTTAAATTGCAACATTTGTTACCAAGTTATTTTGAAATAGACCGCTTCTGTCAAATGTTTAAATTTATGAATATTTTTTCCTTCTACAGCCCTAGGGATTAGGTTTTTCTTTCACCATTTCTATTAATACATTTTCCAAAATATAAATGCAATTTGCAATATCCAGCAAGCTATTAGGTTGTCAAGAGCAACCTTAGTCCGAAAGGTATGCATAAACTTTGCATACATTAACAAAGTGGTCTATTCTGTAATTAGTTGTCCATACCACCACAAACTTTCAAGCTCCTGATGCTCTTGATTTTCAAAATAAAAACTATTTTTATCCATCCAGCCTGACAAAGTTTGAAATACGGATTTCAAAACCTTTTATGTACACTTCAAAGTACTACTTCATTACAATTTTCCAACCAGTTGATATATTGTAAACCTTTCCGCAGCCTCAAGCAAAAATATTAAAGGTATTAGTTTACATTTACCACAGTTAAAAAAATCTGAGCCACGATTCCCCATGCTACCAGTGTCTTTGATGAGCTCTTAAAATGAAGCCCTGAAAAAATTGTATTTCAAAATGATTATTTAGTGCTTTAAAAAGTGAAAATCGTAAGTTGACCAGATTCACTCGCCCATTTAATCCCATAGACTTACTGTGTGTACACCTAGGCTATTAAAACTCGCCCCGAGTTATTTATTCATGCATAACTTGCCATTGGCAGTGTAACTTTCCTAACTTTTGTATTCTAGGGTGTTTATTTGTCCATTTGAACACTACTATGTAGCTCAGATATCAAAGTTTGACAATTTTTTAAACTGAAGCTCCACCACGTTAGCCTATCACTTTAAGTAGTTTTCTTGCTGTTATTAAATACCACTTTTTAAAAGGAATTGAGCGATTTATGAATTACAAAAGATCTCCGTAGTTATGACTATCATTGTGCCCTTCATCCTTTCTTTGGTGGAATGAAAAACTGCTATAAAAAATGACAAAGTGTCAATTCTAGGACTGTATAATATTGGACAGAGGTTTAGTTTCAGTGTTTCAAGTTATCTGCATCAGGCCGCAATGAATACACAGTGCCTACACTTATGCCAGAATAATGTTTTGAAAAACTGTTTACAATGATGTGTAACTAATGTAGTCTCATAAACAAAATGAACTGAATGATTTTACTGTTCACAAATAACCACTTTGAATTTACAATAAATATCCCAAATGTTTAGAATATACTACTGAACTTGGGTTTGGTATGAGCAATTCTGACATGCGGAACATTAATTTAAAAGACAGGTAGCTAGTTTTTCAAGCCTAAAGCATACTAAGTAAATATGTCAAAAATATTACGTATGTCTTATTAACAGATGAAGTAAGGACTGTGCCATTAGTATGTCAAATACCAATAACACTACAACACAATGTCAATCATAAAGTTTTTATAATGTTCCACATAAACGTTATTCATACCCACACTGACCTACATAAATAACATCCATACTCAGAGATATATGCACTAAAAGATAACAATTTACATAATTTATTAATTTTACATGCAGAAGCTTAAGATAAATATCCAAATGATATACAGTAATATTAAAAATGGTTGCTGTACATTTCATTGATTTAGTCACCAGAATAAAATTCCCCAATAGAGTAGCAAAGTATATTGATTTTAAATAATCCCCTTTCAAGTGCAAGTATTTTTTAACAACATATCACATTCATTTCTCAAACTTCAACATTGATTACATTTTTTTATGCCACATTGAAGTGTCTGATCATATATGTTTGGCTACACGGCCCATTGGAGGCCGTCTGAGAGTATAACAATCGATGACACAACAGTTCATGTTTGTAGCTGTCTTTCAATTCAAGCATTGCATAAATTGAAATAACCATCGTTTGTCCTGGTCTTTGATGAACCTCAGCTTTCATGGACTAAACAGTACAATGTTTTTTCAAATCGAATTGGTGTACAATCAACTTGCTCAGATTGAAAAGATCTTGGATGAAATCAAAAATTAATTAAAACTTTGATACTACTAAGTAAGCAAATATGGTAGAAATCATAAGGTTAAATTCACTGTTCACAAGTTAACATTATTTGCAATTTTACAAAAAAATTGATAAACTATTTCTTTTCATTTAAAGTTTTGTAGAGTAAATTTACCTACACCCATTTAGTAAAGTGGCAATTTTGTTACAAAGAATCTGAAAAGATACCTTACAAATAAAAAAGTAAGCATAATGCATACCTGCACACCAGTGTATCAGATTATGTTTTAAATATTATAAAATAGAAATATATCATGAAATACATGTAATAGTGCAATCATTTTATAATCCGTCTATTTGGCAGTTTGTAGGGAGTTTATGGCACAAGCAACCAAATGAAGAAGATGAAAACCCTTGGTAATGCATAAAGATCATACCAGTACCAGAACAAAACAAAACAAAACTGAGAGAAAGAAAAAAACATTTTAAAGGACATATGTGAAATTAACCATAGTTAAACAAATAGTAAGTTGTTGGAGGAATATTTATTCTTTTTATTATTTTTGGGGAGTGTTTTTTTTTTTTTTAGGGGGTGGTTGTTTTGCTGGGGGAGGGGGTGGGAGCAGGCTTAGGGGTTGAAAATGAGATGTAAAATTACATTTTTAAAAACCCTTTAATAATTATTATAGTGAAAAACCAATGAAATAACCATATACAGTAAACTTCGCGTAAGTCGAATCACTGGGGACCACACACATCATGTCAACTTAGACGATATTCGAGTTATAGTATTGTATGCAATTCTATGTTAGAGATGAAGGAAATGTATAGGGAATTGGAGGCTGTCAAAACTGTACCAATGTATGGAAAAAAAGAGAAAGGCAGAGAGGGAATGGGAAATTTATGACATCTTTACGGTCATGCTGACAGGCAGAGATCAAAAGGTCAAACCATTTAGACTGTAAAGCATGACAGTTACGGCCACTTCAACCTCGGCGAATGATTAAATACATATTTGGTCCTTTTGGGACTTGAAAATATGTTTGATAAAAAAAAAAATCAACTTACAAGAAAAACTTTCCATTGAAAGAGCACAGGGCAAAGTGGGACTGTCAAAAATATTTGACATAGGTGATAAATCGACTTGTGCGAGGTCGAGTTATGCAGAGTCATCTGTAGGTGGAATGTTTACTTACAGTTGAGAACTATCAAGTTCATAGAAAGATTTCATTTTAAAAAAAAGTTCATAAAAGCTGGTGCAAGCTGAAATTCTATAACAGCAATTATATGACTTTAAATCACTAGAAATGATGCAAGTATCAATGACTGATCTGCTTTATTTTATTTTCACTTGACCCTCAACATTTTTTCCCTAAAAATCTCCAATCTATAATTTTTGAACATACGTACAGCCTGCACTTGTTATCCACAGCATACCGAGATGTAAACCTAGCTGATGTGAAATCACACTTCAAAACAAGCACCGCCAGCCCAGCCTATCTGACATGCGTTAGGCTGTCTGTCTACCACATTGTCAGCTGTGAAATAACACCCTGAAATTATCATCATGGATCTTGGAAAGAACTCAAATACAAGAATGCAATTATTCTGTGCAAAAATTATAAGAAGATGGGTATATTGGAAAAAAAATGACAAGATTAGGCCTATGACAAATCTCAATGTTTCCCTTCGGCCTTGTGAACTTGGACAGAATGGTCAGCATGCAGCATGCCTGGCTGCGGGAACCGCTACAACTCGTCCCATCCCTGGTACTTGAGTTGCACCATCTCCAGCCATATCCAGTGCTGGCAGTGGCTACATCTGTCACTCATGTCACAACAAGCTAAATGCAGCTTGAAGGTTTCACGACCTTGGTGGGAAGACACCGTTGCAATCTGATGCAGCTACAGCATCTTCCTCTTCGGCCTTGGGAACTGGAACAAGATCAAGTGCTCAGAGATTGACGAGAGCCTATTTTCAAGAAGACAAAATAACATCGGGCACATCAGGGAGGAAACGAGGGTGCTTGGTGCATAAGAGCAGGACCAATAGGAAGGGTTTCTGGTAAAAGTACCAAGAAGAGATGCTGTGACGTTCCTGCCAATCATCTAACAGTGGTTTGCCCCAAGTTCAACAATCTGGACGGACACGTGGGCAGCATACAACAGGTTGCCGAACCTTGGGTACGGTAATGGCACAGTGAATAACACATTGAGTTTCGTTGATCCCCAACACCGGTGTCACCACAAACTGAGAAAAGTCGATGTGGTTGAGAGTGAAGTCCAAGTTCCAGGCATCACAAGGACCTATCAATACCTAAAAAGATCAGTAATTTACCCATTGTGCCAGCACTTTGGTTTTCGATCAGCATTTTCCAAGTAGGGTTGCAGATTGCATCAGTCCAGTAGTTACAACTGAAGTTATGCTGCTAACATTGCTGTGATAATGCTGCCATGATGGCTGGACACAAAAGTGGTGTTCATCAGAGAATAAGTGAGAAAAACAAATTGGCAATGTCCGTAAATTGCGAAAACCACTCCCTGCATATACCTTGGAGAAATACTTCAAGTTTTCAAAAACATGGTAGACAATAAATATGAAACCAGCAAGACCAAAAGTGATGCAAACCAGCTGTACAACCGGTTGCTGAGCTATGATTTCCAAACTTTGTTGGGATTTTGGAACAATACACTCATTTGCATTGACATGAGTTCAAAAGAATCTGCAAAGATTCTGCCACAATCTTTCATGATGCCACCATTGACTTGAAAGCCCTCCATGACAATTTTGATGAAGAGAGAGAAGTTTTGGTTAGAGACTTCAAGATGATGGAGACAATATCACACAGCAAAGGAAGCGGATTCTGCCAGGAAAAGACAAGCTCCTGCTGCAGAACAGCTATCAAAAGCAGGAGGCAGAAGATGAATTTGGAGAGTGTACACAGATACAGAGAAAAGAAAAGGAGATTGATTTAGTCAGTCACGGAAACGGGGCACGTCTCTGAAACCTCGGACCCTTGCAAGAGCAATCAGACATGTGAAGACAGCACTTACAAAATGTCCAAGAAAATGGAAAGCTGTCATATCAAAACCAGACATCTCTGAAACACTCTGGAAAAAACAGAAGCAACAGCATGATCCTATGAAGAAGGGATTGTATGATAAAGGGCTCTCCTACGCAAGAGACGACATCTCATGGCAGACTTTGGGTATAAAGGACTTTGTCTTCATACACTCACAAGGAAATAAAGTGAAATTACAAAACAGGTATCTTACTATACCAGTGTATCAAACTGGAGAATCCAGATGAGGACATAGGGAAGTCCAAATTCAGCCACAGCATATTCTGAAACAAAATGAAACATTTGCCTGTATAAGTACTATGAGAACATAACCCTCCAGCTTCAGGAATTACAGAGAAAGAGTTACTTATTTCCAGGCATTCCAAGAACCCACCCATGCAAACATGATTGGTGACTACCTCACCGTATTCATGTGGTGCCAGCGCTTTCGAAATAAATTTAAAAGAAAACTGTACTTTTCAGGATAACAAACAAATCTGTTTGTCTTCTTCTTCTTCCTCTTCCTCTGACTATAATTATCCTTTCAGTCCCAATTGAAATTCTCTTCGTATATCCCTCCCCCCCCCACTTTTTTGTACTTGAACACCACCGTAGAGCACTCCAGGCCCGCAACACTTAATTTTGATCTGTAACATTTGATTAGCTCTGTTTACATCTCAATACATTGTGTATAACAAATGTCACCTGCATGTGTACGAAATGAGGAAAAATTGGAGATTTCTAGGAAAAAATTGAGGGTCAGTTAAGAAAAGTAGCATAGAACAAGTAAGTCAGTGACGCTTACATCATTTCTATAGATTAAAGTCATATATTTTCTGTTATATAAGATTTTTGGCTTGGGAACCTTAATGTATTAGTGCCAAGCTTTCCTAAGATTAAGAAGATGATAACTGGAAAACATGTCATAGAAAGATATATAAAGACAACAGAAACAAGTTCATAGAGTGATGTCAAAACCAGCAAAAGGGGGTTTATAGAAAGATATCATACAAAGATAACACAAAATAAGTTCACAGAAATATTTGAAAAGGAGATTAAACTTCTTCTTCTTCCGTATGAGGCAATCTGCTATACTACATCACTAAGTTGCCATATCCAGTTCATGGTGGCAAAGCTTGGGTTGGTGAGGTCAATGGTAGGGCCCCCAGGTGGACCAAGCAAGATGAAACTTCGTTGAACTTGAGATGATCATTGGTTGAACTCAAGTTTTACTAGCAGATTGCAGTTCCGGAGCACTGGTCAGTGGTCCATGTGGAGCACCCTCATGATGAAGTCTCTTCCTTTCTGGAGTCCACTGCCATGGCCATTTAAGATCGGGAGGAGTACCTGGGAGCACACTCATGATGAGGTCTCTTCCTTTCTGGAGTCCACTGCAAAGGCCTGTAGGATTGGGAGGAGTAGCTGGGAGCACACTCATGATGAGGTCTCTTCCTTTCTGGAGTCCACTGCAATGGCCTGTAGGATCGGGAGGAGTAGATGGGAGCACACTCATGATGAAGTCTCTTCGTTTTGGAGTCCACTGCAATGGACTGTAGGATCGGGAGGAGTAGCTGGGAGCACCTTATGATGAAGTCTCTTCGTTTCTGGAGTCCACTGCGATGGCCTGTAGGATAGGGAGGAGTAGCTGGGAGCATGATAAAGTCTCTTCGTTTTTGGAGTCCACTACAATGGCCTGTAGGATCGGGAGGAGTAGCTGGGAGCACACTCATGATGAAGTCTCTTCTTTTCTGGAGTCCACTGCGATGGCCTGTAGGATCGGGAGGAATAGCTGAGAGCACACTCATGATGAAGTCTCTTCGTTTTTGGAGTCCACTGCAATGGCCTGTAGGATCGGGAGGAGTAGCTGGGAGCACACTCATGATGAAGTCTCTTCGTTTTTGGAGTCCACTGCGATGGCCTGTAGGATCGGGAGGAGTAGTTGGAAGGCATCCTGGATGTAGGATGTGCTGTTGGAAGCCTGCATGGTATAAAACAATGTGAGAGACGACATGTCTGGATTGATCAAACACTATCACAATTGTTGCTGGGGTTACAAAACATGTGTCAAAAATGGGTAAATGTTTGGGTGAGTGAAAAACATTTCTGCCATATAACACACAAAATTGCCTTAAAAACACTTCATAACATTGTGAAAAACCTGTTTAAAAAATTGTCAAACTTTGCCATCTGACATATCTGACAGTGATTGAATAGACAAATAAACACCCTAAAACACAAAAGTTCAGACAGTTATGCTGTCACTGGTAACATATGTACAGATGAAAATTGGCACATGAATTATTCTCAGCCGATAAAAAAATCTGCAACACAGAAGTCCATGGGGAAAAACTGGAATGGTCTCTCGATGATTTTTACTCTTCTAAAGTACTTAATGATCATTTTGAACGGTAATTTTTCAGGGCTTCATTTTTAGACCTTATCATAGACAATTATTGCATGGGGAATCATGTAGCTCACATTTTTTATAAAGGAAACATCGTTATACAGTGCCTTTAAGATCTACTGTGCCATTTCCATGTATAATGTATAGTGAGCATAAAAACAAGCCAACATGAGTTTCCTTTGCTTTGTATGATCAAGACTCTGTTATTAAATGACATATAAATGCATGGTGGGTAGTTCCCGTCAACATTTATTATTAATCCAGATACGCCTTATTGTTCTCAATGTGATTATTACACTTTTATGAAACAACATAATTTTCAGTGTTTAATGTAATTCATTATGTAGTTAAGAATAGAAATTTAACCATATTATTGTCAAAAACACTAGCATACAATGAATATTGGTTTAGAACTTTAAACCAGAGTACACTACAGAGCTAGTTTCATGACTAAAAGATTTCAAAATTTCTTCCAATTACTTGCTCGCTTTTAAACCAGTATGTACAACCAAATTGTAAACCTCGAAACACAATGAAAATCAACTTGATGTAGTAATGTATGTTTATGATCAAGAGTTATATGTTACCCCCCCCCCCAAAAAAAAAATGTCTCCATTTCAGCAGGTCGTGTTTACATATATGTACCCCCTCTTATCAGAAATTTACACGTGCCCCACCCTCCACCCACCTGAGGACTCACACGTGGACTTGACACATCCCAATCTAATCACAGGGAGCTGGTTCCAGTTCTAATATCAACCCATTGGTTATGGGAACCAGATGTGCCCTGTGCTAACTCCACGGATTTTCAGAATCCTGGAGGCAAAGATTAAAACTGCCTAGCTACTTCATACACAAGGAGAAGACATGTACGTAATTCTTACCTCTAAGTAGATAGTTGTTATGATGGGATTCACTGTCTCTGACTCTGCTGACGACTGGTCGGCCATGGAGCTGAGAAGCTCACAGAACTTGGTCGCAATTGAACTGACTTCTGCTGATAAAATGCTTGTCAGCCTGTGAAAACAAAGAACACATGCATTAAATTCTTACAATGTTCAAAACAAATTTAGAAGTTACATTCTTAACCCATTCTTTACGAGAACCGCATGTATCCTGTGTTAACTCTAAGGTCTTTTCAGAATCTTGAAGGTAACAGGTTAACAAGTTATGCAAAAACTGATGTGATATGTACATCTTTACTACAATCAATTCTTTTGTAGTACATGGGCAATTTCTAGATTGGTACTATTGATCAAAAGAAAGTATGGTTGTATATTCACTCAGAACTATTGCTATGTGTAAGTCCAAGATGGTGCTGATTTTCGCCATGTTCCCTCCCTTGTGTTTGATTTATATGCAAAGATAAATTGATACCTACATGTATGTGTAAATTCATGTAGAATCTTTATATCCACATCAATTCAAAAGTTAGAAACAAAATATGTAGCTTTCTTGTAGTCTGAATTTCACCGCAATTTCAGCATCGTACTAACCACTCCTGTTAATGTTGTATATGTACAATCTGTCTCAATTATCAATGGAAGCATACCCATCGGAAGAGGTATTTAAAGCCCAAGTTTAATTTGGGGATTTTTTGTTAATTTGAAAGCTTTATGCCCCAAATTCATAATCCTGCAATAATAGATTCTTTTTTATTAGTTAATGAAAAATCTCGAGGGGACCCCCGAGATTTTCGACTATATTTTACATTATAGC
>JZLH01S0246748.1:15991-33938 GCA_001188425.1 Eucidaris tribuloides
TTGAATCACTAGACAATCAAAATTCCCTGATTTTTTTTTTTTTGATGTTAGGGATTATCGTAAATTCCCAGACTTCTTCCTAACTGCAAAAAGAGGAGTCATTCTTTAGGTTTTCCCTGACTTCCACGTTGGCTAGAAACCCCATGAATAAGTAGTATGCCATTTAGACCAACTTCACAATTAATTTTTACAAATTTCACAAAACACTTCCAAAACCGCAATTATGTACTCAAATGAGAGCTTCTAAAAAATTTACAAACAGTAGCTTCAATGACAGCAAATTTCATCATTCGTGAAGTAGCTGTCCAGGGGGATTTCACAAAAATATCTGTATGTGAAATATGTAACAAATACAGAATTAGATGTAGAAGATAATCGCACCTGAAAGCCCATTTACAAGTTGTAAATATTGTCAAATGAAACTCAGAAATTTTCAAATTTGTTAGATATGTCATTTTTAAATCTGGATACATGAATAAGTAACAACACTTTTCTGAACGCACACAAACACTTATCTTTTTGGCAAAATTTACAAAATTGGAAATATAAACATCAGAAATACTAACATTCTTGAAAAGAGAAACAGACAGGACTGCAATGTGACCTCACCTTTACTTCAATCTTAGATTCCTCATCCCCTTCAGCTGGTTCTTTCACAAGTGTCTTGTGTTTTGATAACCACTCTTTAGTTTCTTTTTGTACCTAAAGAACAAGATAAAAATACTTTGAATGATAATGCATTATTACAACTTGAACACTTTCTTTACACATTTATGTAACAAAAAAATAGTCTTTTTACATGAATGTGCAATATTTATAGCAACATCAAATACAAACAAAGGACATTGCTGATAATTGTATCAATATGCTTTAGATTGCAGATAACACAATTACGCATTTCTTTTTAAAAATTATACAATACACAAATACTTTCCAGTACTGATGAACAATGTATTGTAAGTCTCTACTGTAGTCTCATTTTCTCATTATACTTATCTGTGTAACAATGTTTGAGCTATGATATTTCACTTCCACAAAATATACTTACCCTTTGAAGCTTATCAGGAGTAGCAGCCACACTCAAGCTGAACAAGAGTTCAGTAAAAACATTCACAAAATCTTGGTCACTTTCTGTATCTGCAACAAGAAAAGGTAAGAAAAATAAGTTGACAATCTATCTATTACATATTCTGGGATATTCATACTATTTTCTTCATTTTTGTTCTTGCAAAAAAAAACGTAATAAAATGAAATGAAATGAAATGAAATGAAATACACGTGTGTGACATTTTTTTGTATTCTTCCTGTCCTGTATTGTAACCCTTTCCCTCCAAGTCTGTTCTTTCCTCCTACTGTTTATTTTCCCTTCTTCATACAGGAGTCCCTGTCTTCATACGTTTAGGAGTTCCTCTCCACTGTTCTTTTTCCCTGACTCCAAAACAAGGCATCTGTAACCTCCATGAGCCTCCATACACAAACACTTACCATTATTAGCAACTCAAAAAACTGGAACTGCAAGGGTTATATTCTACTAAAACCACCTTGCTTGGTCTTACCTTCACCCACTGCCTCTATCTCTTCCAGGTGGAAGGCATCTATGACCTCCATCTACTTCATCTTGAGTTCATCCAAGGTATCATCCGATACCCTGGTGAGGACACCTTGCTTGGTCTTACCTTCACCCACTGCCTCCATCTCTTCCAGCTGGAAGGCATCTCTAACCTCCATTAACTCCATCTTGAGTTCATCCAAGGTATCATACAATACCCTGGGAAAGACACCTTGCTTGGTCTTACCTTCACCCACTGCCTCCATCTCCTCCAGCTGGAAGGCATCTCTGACCTCCATCAACTCTGTCTTGAGTTCATCCAAGGTGTC
Source organism: Eucidaris tribuloides (assembly GCA_001188425.1). NCBI lineage: Eukaryota > Metazoa > Echinodermata > Echinoidea > Cidaroida > Cidaridae > Eucidaris > Eucidaris tribuloides. The sequence goes on from JZLH01S0246748.1 coordinate 17,870, forward strand.
ATCCGATACCCTGGTGATGGTGGCCTGCACTTTGGTCTCACTCTGGTTGGACAGCATCTCCAAGGCCTCCAAGTGGGCTAGACCTGGAAGAAATGAGTATGAATATATCACCTACTGTTGTATCAGTAAAGTTATTTTGCTATCCGAGACAAGACTTGAATATCCGGGTGGTTTTGAATAACCAAAAACAACAGATTGCCTGTCACAATATTTGTATTTGCTGTTAATGCTCAGATAATCCCCACTGACAAATAAAGACTAACAATCCTTTGAGCTTGTACTTGCCAGACTACCTTTGTGTTCACAAGGGGGAAAAAACCACTTAAAAAGATGTATGTTCCTTCCTCTCTAAACGATGACTCACCATTAAACCTTGCCCCCAAGACCGACCTACTGCATTCCTCACATTCCAATTACTGAACAGAGGTCAGACTTTCTCCCCTAGTAAATCCTAATGACCTTCCATAATACCAACTGCACTTGAGAGCTAAGTGAAATGAACTTATGAACTTTGTACACACACTTCCGAATAACCGCAATGACAGATTCATAATATATTTTACTGTTGAAGTTCAGTAGCCGTTCGGTTAACCATACTGATACACCCTTAATATTGTGACAATACATTTTCTGTTTTGATAACATCAATGGAGAGCTGATTGCCAGCATGAGGCATTTGAAAACTTTAAATTTCTGACAAGTTTAAAAGAATTGAGAATTGTTCAAAAGTAACAAAGAATAAGGATTTAGATTTAGTTTGTAGAGACCAAATACTTTAGCAAAAAAAAATCTCATAATATAAAATAACCTTTCATCCATGGTTTGGACAGTTTTATTCTAAAGGTTAGAGGTATATAAAGTAACAAGCGCAAAGATCATTGTCCTCACCCTGATACTGGTCAAACAAAAGTCCAAAGTTAAACTTCTGATGTTCTTCCTCCTCTTCTCTCCTCTTTGCCTCTGCCTCAGCCTCATCTCTAGCTTGCCGCAGAACCTGAAGAAAAAAATTATAATGAGAGACTCGGACTTCGGGTATTGGCAAACATATAGCCAGGGCTCAACACTAGCACTTGCCCGCATGCCCAGGGCAAGCAAATTTTACTTTTAGGCAAGTGGAAATTTATGGAAAATATTTTACTTGTCCAAATAGGCAAGAAAAAATATCACATCCAAAATCAAGAGACTATTACAGACTTGTGTTTTTCAATTCAGTTTACATTTTGTGTAAATTCTACTGTGTAAAAATACTTCCACAAGGTACTATCTCTAAAATAACACAATTAACAAGCATTTTGTTCACTTGGGCAAGTAAAAATTTTGTTCCAGCAATGAATGAAAACAAAAAGTTTCCTTTCCCAATCTGGCAACCAGCCAAAAAGTTTAGTGTGAAGCCTTGATGTAGCCAAACAGTTGTAGTCTACAACATGCTACATAGTAATCCCTAATGATATGTATCAACATTTTTGCCCAGTGTAATGTAATATATACACAGCTGCCACATTTACCTGTTTCAATCAATGATATTTCAAAGAGCATTCATGGAGATATTTATAAATTACATAACATGTAAATGCACCACAATGGGTAAAAATCTTTCATTAATCAGGGAGGTGAATCAAATTTGTAAGTCAGTATGTAGAAAGATGGATTAATTTTTCAGGAAACTTTTAACAGACTCATGGAGACTTGACAGTAAACAGAGCATAAAGATTTTGTCGTAATAAATGCTTATTTAATTAGATAAATTGTTAACTTGGCATTCTTTGTTATTTTGTAACATTGTGCCCTCGTATTACTGAGCTCCAGAAGTTTGTTAATTCATCTATTTTCTGTACTGAAGCTACTCATCAATGGATTAAACCTGCTGTATTTCTTTACAATGATCTAGTACTAGCAGGGTTTGGATATGGAGACTTGGTTGTAGCATAAACTTACCTCCGATAAGTTGACCTTATCCCTGCCTGGCCTAATGAGGGCTCTCTTCTTTTCCAGCCTCGGGTCACCTTCCTGTAAAACGTCCATTGTCTTGCCGTCAAGTGCCTCCAGGGCATCCAGACCACCGCTGACCTTAATGTATTATATAATCAAACAAACAAAAATTTACTACTAAAATACATTTCAACATACATGTACTTGTATCACATAAACCCATTGCCTCGCAGATTCTGTAATGCCCACAGAGTTAATGCAGTACATGGCTCACTCAGTTGACATAAGGAACATGTTAAATTGCCTCAAACTGACATTTCTCTTGACCAATCTTTTTTTTCTAAAGAGCAGTATTTGCTACCATTTGGAAAATTAGAACTTATCTACTATTTGGGCAATGTCAGCAGTTTAGTTTCCCTGGTGCCTGTGAAGTAATCATACGGTTGTGAGTTAAATCTCCCTCTAAGACCAACTGTCATTTTTCACAATGACACACTGAACTTTCATTGCTTAATATCCATAAAAAATTGGAGCATTATTTCCAATTTCATTGAATTTTACCATCATTCCCTTTTATACAAAAATGTGCAATAACTATGGCCATATATATATATATATAGGTATTAGTGTTGCACGACTTCAGCATTTTAGAGAGTCGACTAGTCGCCCACCAATAGTCGCGACTCCGACTATTAGTCGACTAGCGGTGTTCAACGTCTTATGTGTTTAAGATTGGTGGTGTGGGGTGCATGGGAGTCGCAGTCGGAGTCGCACGTATACGGTAACATACATATATGATAGCATTGCACGATTATAGGCTGATCCAAGTACATTTTGGCAGTTCTGTTTGATATGCGATCAAAGAGAGATAGGGGATTCATTTCTGCCACAAAATGGTAGATTAATGATTGGTAGTTCTGTACAATTTTTAATACAAATTAACATGTGATAAAAAGTCGACTATTGCGTTCTGATAGTCGCAGTCGCGACTCCGTGTAGGCAGTCGCGACTACGACTTTTCGCGACTTAGTCGTGCAACACCAATAGGTATGTATATATATTGATAACAAGCGACACCTAAGAATAACCTAAAACTCCTCACCGTTTTTTCCATCACATTTGAAATAGCTGAAGCTCCAAATGAGAAGAACCCTCCAATTCCTGATGAGGTAGCGTTTCCACTCTTTGGTTCAGATGGAGACTGTTCTTCCTCCTTGGACTCTGCCTTGGCCCCATCCTCATCACCTCCTGTAATTAATAAAGATAGATAGATAGATAGATAGATAGATAGATAGATAGATAGATAGATAGATAGATAGATAGATAGATAGATGGTAGATAGATAGATAGATGTAAATAGATAGATAGATAGATACATAGACAGATGATAGATAGATAGACAGATGATAGATAGATAAATAGTTAGATAGACAGATGATAGATAGATAAATAGATAGATAGATCAATCGATCGATCGATAGATAGAAAGAGATAGATAGATAAATGAATAGATAGATGATAGATAGATAGATAGATAGATAGATAGATAGACAGATGAATAGACATATGGATAGACAGATAGGTAGATAGGAGGAAAAAGAAAGAAGATAAAATGAAAGAAAGAAGAAAGAAAGCAAGAGAAGACAAGAAAAACGAGGGAAAAACAAGAAAGAAAGATAGAAAGTAAGGAAAAAAGGAAATGAAAGAAAAATAGGAAGAAAGAGGTATGAATTAATTAATGAACAGACTAATGTTATAAATGTTTCATTCCTTTCAAAGATTTTTGTTTTTGTACCATCAACATCTCTGGGGACAGACACAATATCTTACAGGAATCAAGAGGGAAAAATTCTGTCATATTCATTAACTATTTCAATAATTTTCTAATGAATGACATATGTTAATTCTTATAGGTACACACATAATTGCCCCAATCAAACAATGCATCAAAGTTACTCTTGGAGAAAAAAAACCAAATGTTTCTCTAAACACATCAAGAAAGTACAGAGTATTGCATCTTATCAAATAAATAATAAGTAAAAACAAAATCGTGTTCATGTCCATTTCCATTTAACCCCTTGGGGACGACGGGCTTGTACAGAAGCCCATTGCATTGCACTCTCAGAGACGACGGGCTTCTACAGAAGCCCAGAAAATATGGCACAAATTTCTGTCAAACACGGGATAAACGATAAAGTTTGACTGCTTAATGCATCTGTCGCAACAATTACACATTTTTGACCAGTAATAAAGTAAGAAAATAAATATTCTGTGAAGAATTTTATTTTAAAAAATGGGTTTATATTGCTTTCATAGTCAACCACGTGCAAATTGAGTCGTCTCTCAATAAACATCAGTGCCGTATAGCATCGAGCCCAAGGGGTTAAGTAAGTTTGCTGCCTTCAATCATATCAGAGGAGATGGTGATACCACATTCAATCCAATCCAACAAATCTTGCTTATAATTTGCTCTACCAACATTTGAATATTTTTCTAGGCACCATTCTATTTGTTTAAACTTGGTAAATTTGGAAATGTATCACATGCAAATTTTCAAGCAAACCAATAATCTCCACATAATTCATCAATTCACATCTCATCTCACTTTCAGTGGAGACAACATTTCAAAAAGTAAGCCCCACGTAAGTACCTGATAAAGTTCCAGCACTATCTTCTTGCAATTGTGACTGTTTTGCAGCTTCAGCGGCCTTCTCTTGTAGTTCTTGTTTTTCTTTCTGAGTCAGTTCCTCTGGTTTAGGCACACCAAGCGAAGATTCCACATTTTCCAGCACTGAAGTCAGACCTTTGCCTGTTAATGTGTCAGAAAAAATGTCCAAATATTAACAAGTATGCTAATTGAATTTGAAGATAGCTTGTTGAGTCACAATATAACATTAACATTCTCTTATTAGTTAAAGGCACTGATTAACGAAGAGCTATATCTAATGTATGATGATGTGCTACATTAGTTTTTTTTTAGATTTGTCAAAAGCATTTGACACTATTGATCACTCAATTTTATTGCATAAACTTCATCACTACGGAATTCGGGGGGTACCACATTCTTGGATCAAAAATTATCTTTCTAATAGACAACAATTTGTTTGTATTAATTCCTAATTTAAAAACTATAACATGTGGTGTTCCGCAAGGATCCATTTTAGGTCCTCTCCTTTTTCTGCTTTATGTTAATGACATCCGCCAGTCGTCACCTTTATTACAATTTACTCAATTTGCTGATGATACAAGTGTATTTTATTCCCATGAAAATGTCCCACATATTTTTCATACTTTAAATAGTGAACTGAAGAATGTTCATACTTGGTTAACCGTCAATAAATTAGTACTCAATTTGTCAAAAACTAGTTACATGATATTCAGCTATACAAAATACTCACTAGAAGATGTAAAACTTGAAATAAATAATTATGAAATTAAACATTCTCCTCAAAATAAATTTCTCGGCATATACATTGATGAATCCTTGTCCTGGAAATATCATACATCAGAAATTTGCAGTAAGTTAGCTAAAGTTGTAGGGATAGTTTATAGATTACGAAATATATTACCTGAAAAAATTCTGTTGACCTTATATAATACATTATTTTTACCACACATTACGTACTGTAACATTAATTGGGCCAATTGTGCAAAAGCATTTTCCGATAGAATGTATAAATTACAAAAGAAAGTCGTCCGCTTAATAACCCACTCTGCGTATAACTTCCACTCATCTCCCTTGTTTGCCAGATTAAACATTTTATCTACTCGTGACATGTATATATTGCAAGTAGGTATTTTTATGTATATGTGTCACAATAATTTATTACCATCATTTCTTAGATCAAAATTCTCTAAAAATTCATCATATCATTCATATTTAACCCGCCGAGCTAATGATTACCATTTACCAAAAGTACGAACCTCCATAGCCCAGACAAATTTAGACTTTAATGGACCCAAAGTGTGGAATGCACTACCAACTGATCTTAAAAATTGTAATTCCCTTCCTTGTTTCAAACGAAAATTTAAAAAATATCTGATAAAAAAATACACTGAATAATCACTTCAACACTTATAATTAAATGTGTTGACATTGTAATTTAACTATCATACTAGACATTGGTTACCTTTCGCATGTATTTTGTATGTGTTTTTGTATTGTTTTTCTCACTCTATAAATGTTTTAATGTATTATTGTTTTGTTAAGGGGGTCAATGTTTATAAGTCATTTTTCTGTGACTTCCTGTTGACTTCCTCCACATCTCCTACGTTTTATGTGTGCAAACCTATTTATCTTGTACTTGTTTATATCTTTTGTTTTATCCTTTATATGTACCGCAATGTTCTTTTTAATGTGGAAATAAAGTTGAATTTGATTTTGCGCGCAAAGCGCGTCGAAAATTGTGTCATTTTATTAACTCACCGATGAAAATATTGGGCAAACATAATTGTTCCCTACCCCCAGAAAAACCTGACAAATTACAAAGTATATGTTTAAAAAGCAGCGCAAGGCACTACAAAACTATTTAACTTATATTGCACAATTTTCCATTTTGTGTGTGTGTGCTTTGCAAAAAAAATAGTTACTGTACCATATGTTTTTCTGCAATTTGCGTGCAGAGCGCGCCGAAATTTTTCACATTTTTCCTACTTTTACCCCCCCCCTCCTCTACAAAAAAATGACAAATTGAAAAGTTCATAAAACGTATGGTATACACCAATAAGAATCAGATTTTCTTTTCCTAAACAGAACTTGTTTGTAAACATAATTTTATGCCATAGTAATACAATGTATTTAACTTAGAATCAAATAAAAATTCGCCGAAAACATACTCCTTCAGAAATTTTAAAACATTTTAAGATTCAAAGGAAATGCAATCTGCATGTTTTCAAGAATGTTTCCAATTACAAAAGAAAACTGTCCGAATAATTTCTCATTCTTCTTTTATTGCACACACAAGGCCACTCTTTACGCAAGTGATTGTTCTGAATGTCTCTGATTTAAATCATTATCATGTAACGTTGCAATTTATATATTTCTTTGTTCACAACACCAAATACCTCACCATATTTTTTCTATTTTCATTTTATTGTAATATTCATAATTATCTATCTAACAATCTAGCAAGTAGTATAAGATATAGTCCATCACTTAATACATTTTAAGGAGAATGTAAGTTATTTCTAACTGAAAAAGCATCTCATCACTAAAATTCTACTATTTTTTTATTATTATTAGTGTGTGTGTGTGTGTGTGTGTGTGTGTGTGTGTGTGTGTGTGTGTGTGTGTGTGTGTGTGTGTGTGTGTGTGTGTGTGTGTGTGTGTGTGTGTGAAAGCATCATTGTGGCTGTCGGCTGTGTAAAAAAGCATTATTAAATACATAAACATTTTTCAGGGGGTGCTGCGCAGGGGTGCTTCAGCACCCCCAGCACCCCTGCTTCCCAGGGCCATGCATACTACGTGTGTTTACTTATGGTATGTACAAGAACAAACACAGGTTAAAACAGTCACTTCTTCCTTTCCCTATCAAATCCATGATCAATGTCATTTTATATGATTTTGCACTAATTAGAGGATGCAAAGACTGTCGTATGTTTTTTTTTCACAATATCTTGGGACATTTTAGCTTTTTGAACATTTAGAAGTATAAATATGGAAAATGAAATTATTATCATTGTACATTTTCAAAGTTTTTTTTGGCAAAAGCTTCTACACTTTTGTAATCATTTCGTTTTCCTCAAAGCTCAAGTATAATCTGGGTAAATTCTTTGAAATTATGGTTTTAGATTGACCTACATGATCTGTGCTTTGAAAATTGCTCGCTCTGAAGCTCTCCCACTTATGGAAAAAAATACTCAAAATGTAAAATGTAGAGGATCCCTATATATCCCATAGGTAATGTACAATCCGCCAAATGTTTCCCAATAGTTTAAACATTGCAATTTGTCAGTATAAAGCAATTTTAGTGGGTTTGATGTTGTTTTCTGACATCTGGGAGACAATATAATACTTTGTAAATGATTGACAAAAAGATGCCTTTTCGACCAAAACTATATTTGGGCTTTAGTACAGATTTATAAATCAGACAACTTTTATTAAACTACATGGCATGCCCACCATTACAAAAATATTGACATAAACGACATTTATTATTCAACATAAATTGTATTCTAAACTTACGTACATGTCCTCCAAGTTACAGCTCTATTATTTATAACACATTTTTTATATGTAAAGTGAGATTTTTCTAGGTCGATTCTGCCCAAACGATACCATCACTTATTCAGGCCAACCTTGCATGAAGTTATAAAGGAAGTTACGCGAAAGTTATCTACTATGGCATTCATTGCTTCTCATAAATGACATAGCACTTTTGCTTCAAGAATATGAAGCTCTACAGACTGGTATGTACAAAAGACAAAGGCATAACTAATTGCTGTAGGCTATCATACAACTGGTCGATATAAGATACGATGAGGTACATCACACCCTGGACTTGGATGGGACCATGCCATAACCATGCACATTAGGGCAACTTCACAGCACTGCTACTTAGCTTAATTAGAGAACTCCAGATTTATTCTAAGAAGACGCCTAAATTCGTACTTTAATCGGTGAAACATCACCACGTCGGCGCAAAAGAAAGGGCGAGGTACATCTGATTAATCACAAAGTGATGAAAAGAATAGTCTTTGTGAAGGTTAACTACGATAATTTCCTATTGTTTTTGGAAAAGTATACATACTCAACAGAACAATAAATTCATTCACATTTTATCTATTCCTTAAAGACGGGGAACATGTTCGCTTTCGTTTTAGAGAGTTCTCGATATAACTGTTAATTTGTACATATTTTACAATATAGTGACACATAACTAGAACCGTAAAATACCCCTCACCCGCACTCGGGGAAAAAAATCGACCGAATATTAATGACGTAAAGTGAGACAATATGCATTTGTGACGTGTCATCACGATACCCTGATAAAGTCGCATAGCCCAAAGGCAAGGAAAGTGGCAAATATTGTAATTAGGATATAAATTATCAAAGTTAAGTGTCCTTTAAATCCAAAATTGTTATTACCTTCACGTGTTGCAAAAGTTTGAATATTTTTATTTTGTACCCAAAAAAAATTGTTTTCCATTTTTATGCGACTTTATCAGGATACATCGTGGCGACGGGTCACATTTTATAAAACACAAAGCGATGTTTCATTTCTTTACAAAGAACTTCTTTTTACAAACTCTAACGTAAAATTGTGTCATCTGCGAACCTATTTGAAATTGAAATAGATTTCAAAGTTTATAAATTGCGGCGGGGGGGAGGAACGGTTGAAAGTCAAGACTTTCAACTTTTAACAAATTAGTGTTCCTGGGGCGTTTCCTCGCGCAGGTTTGCCATCCACCCCCCCGCCCCCCGCCTCACTGTTACATCGAAATCTTTGCTACTGTTATAATCGACACAATATTAACACATGATAATTGACTACATTTGTTACTGCTACACAGATCATGTACGAAATGACGCTGACATGTCGCATCTTCTACTCTGATGATAATGTTACAAATGCAAGCCAAACAAAACGAGATTATAAAAGATTATATCGTGATAAACGCCTTTACTTATGTCCGAATCCATTTCCCAACACTTTCAACAAGGTCGGTGTTCTGAGATAGAACAGATTCACTACTTTTGCTTTGAACCAACCTTTTTTTTAAGTCAAGTTTTACTTAAGATGTCTGAAAGTTTTAAAAGACTTTAATTTCTAAAACCAGGATAAAGAAACAGTTTTGAGATGAAGTAATGAAATTTGGAACATGATCCGTGCTCCAACAAATTAACTGTCCTAGATTAGAAGTTCCCTTTTTCAGAACTACACGAACACAATAAAACATGTTTTCTACAATCAGGCTTCCCTGAAGGATAAGGGTATACAAATTAAAGATCACTAATTATCTGATTATCTTGACTTTTACACTTGCATATAAGAGTTAGTATTGTGTAGCCTGTGCGTCAGGCTAACCGAGCTGAGTTAATTAATTCAGTAATATTTTCAATAATCATCTATTGGTCTATGAGAAATCAATCTCTGTGAGAACTGTCAATAAAAATGTATGAGACACATTTGTAATTCGTGAGGGAATTTCATTTATGAAGACCGCTTTCCAAGGCACGGGTGTAAAACTAAAGACTTTGAATTTCCGTAGGCTTTACAATGATCAAATTCAAAATCTCACATTTCATTCCAATAGATTTGATTTTCTAGCTCCAGTGGTTTGCTGAAGATTCTCAAATGACAGTCTGCTATAATATTCATGTGTATTTACACAATATTAACTTATACAAGTATTACTGTGCATGGGCATGTTTTCGATAAGTTCAGAATTGATAATATCTGAAATCCGTGATTTCAGAACAGCACTATCACGACTAGTCAGCGTTTGGCTGGACGGAAAGGGTAAGTATGGCACCCCTCGGAATGATGCCATCGAGATATACCGCCTTACTTCTAGAGGGCGTGCTTCTATCAAGTCCAGTGGTGCTTTCTGCATCGTCCATGTTGTTATTTACAAATGTCAATGCTATAGTTACTGTTCCATCTGCAAGTTAGCAGTGCTTTACTTTACATACGAAAAGTAAGTGTACTGCAATGCATTGAGTAACACATATTCAATGAGTAACAGTTATTTTTTTTCTTTCTGACATTGTCATTTTAACGCGTTCACTCTGTCGTGCTTTTTTAAAGCTGAAATATACCACAATTCATGAGCCTCATTATGTACATTCCTGTGTTCAACTCAAATGATGTGTACCAAGTGATAATACCCATACTTATAATCATTTATTTATTTTATATATTTTAGGAACTATACAGATATTACTATATGTTTTTGTTCATTCAGGTTTTTTTTTACGCTGTGAATCCATATGTGCAGTGATCCTTGACTACAATAATCAGTGTTGACCATCAAAAAGCATGCAACACCTGAAACAAACACATTTTACAGAAGGTCATGTTTGCATTTTGGTAAGAGGTCATACCGATAGTATTGGTCACGACAGTGAGAAATATTACTGTAATTTACCAATTCAGTGACCTTTCATTACATCTTCCAAAGTGACCGACCTCTGGAAGATATACAATCTGTCGGGAGTACAGAACGCTATCTCTCCTGTCTGGAATTCTTGTAGGTAGTACCAATTCCGCTTTTCTGGAATTTGTATCTTGTAATCTGTGATAAGACTCTTCATGTACTTCAACTCATTGGAGTACTTCTCGATGGTAACGAGACCATCATTGTGATTCACCCATGCGATCAGTATGGTGTCATCCTGACATAAAGCTGGGAATGGATAGATACCAGATTTCGTGACGTCATACTTATGTGTACCACATTGATCTATTAGTCTGACCGTAAATCCACTCTTCACTACCAGCATGATGTTGGATTTCATGGCAAAGATTTGTTCGGGTTCATAGCCATCACATGTTATATCCCTGACTGCCTCCCCACCCGTTGGTTTGAATACCTGGATCTTCTTGACTTTCCTATAGCTAGCATAGATGTAGTCATCTTTGTCTACATCCAGACCACCAAACCCACCTTCATCAGAACTCAGTGTATCAAACTGAACATCTAACTTCCCCCATTGTGGTGTGTAGAGTGTGATGTTGTTAGTTGTATCACGTACTACATATCGACCATCCGACAGGAATGACACCCCACGGATCCCCACATCCTTTAACACCGTTTCCCGAGGACCATCGACGGAGAATGTCTGGATTCCTCCTGTCCAGCATCCCACAGCCATCCTTCCATCTGCCATTGACGCCATGACACTCATGCTATTCTTTGTAGGAAGTGCTATATCCTGCTTAATCCCCCAACCTTTCTCCTCTACACAACCCAATTCTAGTACATCATTATTTCGTTTGAACTCTACCCATTCTGCACATCCAGCAATCTTCCCTGGCAGTAAGCGGTTTGGATCATTTTTACCCAGTATGGCTTCCAATCCAAGACATAATGTTTTATGTATAGTCAAAGTTTGCCCCTCTGGTGTTGCCTTCTTACCATTAACAACTAAGTCAGTGGCACTGCTAAGACTATCGATTTGCCTACCAGTTTCTTCTTCCAAGCTTTCTAATTGACTATCTACGTTTTGTGTCTGTTCTTTACATTCGTTTATCAGTTTGTCCCGTCTCTGTTTTAAGTGCTGTACAGATTTGTTATAAGTCTGGTCGATTTCGTTCGTTCGCTGCTTAAGTACGGTTTTCACTTTGACTCGCTGCTCCTTAACAGCATTCATGTGTTTGCGCAGCGTCGTTTTCTTTGTTTCAGCTCGCTGTTGCAGAGATTCTATGTTTTGCCTGTGTTTTCTTTCGTGCTCCTTTGCGCCCACAACATGATGTCCCACGTTATCATGTTCCAACAGCCGACATCGTAGGCAGACGTATTTATTGCAATTAACACAATAAAACTCTTCATCTTCTCCTGGATGCGTTGTACATCTACGCCTCTTTTTGATGGTCGATTTGCCAGATATTATGTCAGCCATCATAATAACTTGGTGGGTAGAGTTCTTCTTCCTTTTGTTATGAGCCTGAAGACACGAAGCACACATGTATTCCTCACATTCTTGGCAGTAGGTTTCAGCCAGCGGTTTATCATCTGAGTCGCAATAGGTGCAAATCTGCTTTCCAACTCGTTGTGCGTTCTTAACATCTTCTACCAGTGATTTCATGGGTACGTTCGTCTGTAATGTAGACACATCTCCACCGCTCAAGTGAGTGATACTACGGCATATTGGGCACGAGAGCTGACTGCCTTTCCGTTGAGACTCATGAAAGCGAACTAGACAATTTTTGCAAAATGTATGTGAACAGACCAGAAGTTTAGGTTCGTTAAAGTGATTGAAACAGATCGGGCATTGCAGATTCTGAGTTACTGCTTGTTCCACATGAGTAGCCATCGTCAGGTCGAGTAGCTGTTATTAAAAAAAAATAACACGGACATAGCTAGATTATCAACATAAATTAGAGGATCTAGAAGAAATGGACGAATAGAAAATATTTATATGTTTTATAAATAAATATCCGGTATATGTTGATACAGACAATAGAGGGGGGGGGGTGAGTGAGATGGGGAAGAGATGGGGAGAAGGAAGACAGTGTGTGTGTGTGTGTGTGTGTGTGTGTGTGTGTGTGTGTGTGTTGTGTGTGTGTGTGTGTGTGTGTGTGTGTGTGTGTGTGTGTGTGTGTGTGTGTGTGTGTGTGTGTGTGTGTGTGTGTGTGTGTGTGTGTGTGTGTGTGTGTGTGTGTGTGTGTGTGTGTTTGTGTGCCTTTGGTCTATATGCATTCAAAAAGGTGCAATAATGTGCGTTTCTCTGGGTAGTAATACCAGTAAATGGGAATAGGGCAAGGTGTAAATGAAAGTCATACCTATTTTTAACATGAAGTACCGTACTTAAATATTCAAGTTCTTAAAGGGTTTCTCCATTTTGACAAAATGTTAACACTTTTGAGAATATGATTATATTCTTACCGTTTCTCTAGAAAAAACGAATTGGCAGAAAATAACTAAAACAACAACATTATCATTATTATTTCAATGTGACTATGAATCCGAATGGGATGTTAAAACATTGAATGCAATATCCGGCTACCCCATGAAAATGACCATTTTGTCGTTCATTATTACACATATTCAGCATGGTCTTTCGAAGGTAACAATGATAAACTTATTATTACTGCAAAAAGGTGCCTGTAGAATTTCTTTTGTATTACTAAATGACGTGTTTGGTTGGATGAAGATCGGACTTGCACTTTAACAACAATGGATATCCAACGCTGTTATGTAAATTTCAGTAAATATGCCACTCTTTACTTAACAGGGGCACTCAGAGTATCATTCAGATTAGATTCTGAAGTGATTTGTTTATACATAATGTTTTGATAACATAATGTAAAGCCACCGCCCCCCCCCCAACACAAACATCCGATTGCTCTTGCTCTAGTGATTACCAGGTTAGGAATGAAATTCTGTGAAATCAATTTACTCTCCATTTCAATCCGCACCGTATAATAAAGGAAAGGTGAATAGGTTTCAGATTAAGTATTATACACGTCACAAACGCGTGACTTCCTCAGTCGAGGCAATTTGGAAATATTCCTGTATTTGAAAGCAAGAAAACGTACTATTAAGGTACCTATATGGCGTGCTTATAGGGCACTTTTTGTCAGTGCTTCTTTTTCCTTATAATCTATAAATCCGTGTCACCGTTTCCTTCATCTTATTATGTAAAAAAACACATACCCACGAAGATTACACACACAAGCACACACACACACACACACACACACACACACACACACACACACACACACACACACACACACACACACACACACACACACACACACACACACACACACACACACACACACACACACACACACACACGACACACACACACACACACACACCTACACACACACATACACCTACACACACACATACACATACACACACACATACACACACACATACACACACGACACTACACACACACACTACACACACACACACACACACACACACACACACACACACACACACACACACACACACACACACACACACACACACACACACACACACACACACACACACACACACACACACACACACACACACACACACACACACACACACACACACACACACACACACACACACACACACACACACACACACACACACACACACACACACACACACACACACACACGCACTAACATTCACGTAAATGCATGCATAAACTAAAACACAGAATTAAACACCACCAAACTCAATTTAATACTTAAAGGTATTGGCTAACATTTACCACAGTTAAAAAAAATCTGAGCTACATTATTTCCCATGCTACCATTGTCTTTGATAAGGTCTAAAAATAACGCCCTGAGAAAAATTGTATTTCAGAATGATTATTTAGTGCTTTACAAAAGTGAAAATCGTAAGTTGATCGGATTCACCTGCCCATTTTCTCCGATTGACTTACTGTGTGTACACCTAGGCTATTTAAACTCGCCCCGAGTTTTAATTGTTTATTCATGCTTAACTTGCCATTGGCAGTGTAACTTTCCAAGCTTTCTTACTCTAGGGTGTTTATTTGTCCATATGAACACTACTATGTAGTTCAGATATCAAAATTTGATATATTTTTTTTAATTGAAGCTCCACAATGTTAGCCTATCACTTTAAATGTAGACACATAAACCACACACAAATGTTGGCAATCGTGAGCTAACTTACAATTAAATACAGTGATGAGAGGATGGATTTGCGGACTACGTCAGA
The DNA here is from genome assembly GCA_001188425.1 of Eucidaris tribuloides. Classification (NCBI taxonomy): domain Eukaryota; kingdom Metazoa; phylum Echinodermata; class Echinoidea; order Cidaroida; family Cidaridae; genus Eucidaris; species Eucidaris tribuloides. Next base: position 33,164 of record JZLH01S0246748.1, read on the forward strand.
TAGAGAGGAATATACCATAAATCTCCGCTTAACCTGCCCCAAGCTCATACATTCTGTGACACCAGAGACATGAAAAAACATTAGAACTCCTACATCATTGTACGTGGTGATCTCGATCCAGTTTGCCCGCTTTATGACAAATGCGCCACTTGATTGTAGTTGATATAGGACTAGAATATACAGTATGTTGATCCAAGTTAATTGTTACCAAAGTCTATGGCAGATAAAACGTACGCAATGACCTTTTAACCCTAAGCATAGTCACGAAAACTCATTGGGGTGGGGCATTTCGCTGTTACGTCTACGCTCGCCGGGCTTCTACGTGTCTTATAGGACGTGTTGAATGCTAGAATAGTAGTCATATTTCCGAAACGACCCGCCCCTCCTCGCCAACAAAGAGTCTCTTTCTATTTTATCATTGTTAACCTTATCCCCAGGTAGTTCCCCCCCCCCTTCCTCAACAAAAAAACTACATAACGAACGAACGATATTGAAAACCTTTCTACTCAATTAAGCACAAACTGGACCACGGATAAATGTAGATTTTCATAATATACGCCCCTGTTTTATGGTACTGTTACCTATCGAAAAAACAACAACTGTTGGGTCCAAATTAAAGGAATTCCTCAAATAAGGCGATGTTCCTTTAACTCTACGACTTTGACTTAGGATATCTACGGTTCCATATCTCTATGGTTTTTATTCACAAGGAAGGTTTAACTTTACCAGAATTCAAGTTGGCTTTTTCAACGGTAAGTTGATATGTTCCAATCAA
>JZLH01S0246752.1:8971-24353 GCA_001188425.1 Eucidaris tribuloides
TTGGCCGAGAAACATTTGTTACCCTTGTCTTTCAACCTGTTCATCTCCTGTGTTCAGAGAAGGTAACAAGTTTGAAATATTTACACACTTTTTTTATCAAAATCATCTTTGGGTTTTGAAGAAGTAGAAAGAGTGAAACATTTGCGGATAATAGGTAACGTATAGAGTACCGAAGTGTGACATCATTCTGGTTCAGAAATATGTATGGAAAATGGTGGAACCAGGTGTAGCGTGTCACAGCTGGTTGTTTCTACGAACAGGAGAACTGTTGGCCATTTTCAAACAAAAGTGGACATGAGGGTGAAAATTTAAACTTGCAAGAAATCAATAGGCTTCAATATTTTTTGAAACTAAACACAACAAAAAAGTAACTACCCCCCCCCCCCTTTTAACATAACATAGCTTTTTAACAAAACCAGTTTGTGCAAAATAATTTGGCAAGAGTGTACATACACTCACTGACTAACTTCTGTGTGAAAATGTAATTGATCCGTCAAGTCATGCATGAGTGAGTGTGCATTAAAGGTGAAAATGCCACTTTCCAAAAGTCACAGGAGTCATCTCTTATGCCGAAATAATGGTAAATAATGACATTTTTTGCTTTATTTATAAAGTGTGCTCACTCAACCATGACATGGTTACAACCTCTTCTGTTCGTACAACATGTAAAGATACATTTTGCTGAAAAATATCGGATTTCAATTTTTGCAATTAACTTAATGACTTTTACAATTTCAAAATTGAGAAAGGGTGGAAATTTTTATATTGAGCTCACCGAAGCGTAAATATGCCAAAAGTGCCAAAGGAGGTATAAGGGGATCAAACGATAGATGATTAACATCAAAAGCGATTAATCATTCACCAGAATCAGAATTTGTCAAAATCCTGCATCAAAAATCCCCCAAAATGACCCTTGTGACTTTTGAAAAGTGACATTCTTGCCTTTTATATGCGCTCACTCATGCATGACTTAAGGGATCAACCTCATTTTCACACAGAATTTAGTAAATTAGTGCAGAAACACCCTTGCCAAATTATTTTGCTCACAACCAAATCTTTTATAAAGTTATAGTATTTTGAAAAAGGGGGTAGTTACTTTTTTTGTTGTGTTTAGATACCCTTGATGATAGTTTTCCATGAAAATTACATAAAATAATTTATCATATGTCGTAACAAAGTGAATTTAGTACAAGGGTAATTAATGTTAATGTGGGTATTTTTGCATTTTGTCGTGTCACTCACGGCATGTAAGGGGGGACCATTTGCCAGAGAGAGGGAATGGTTGATTGTGACTACATATGTTAGATAGGTAATCTAATTATGCACATGTTTTAGGACTCATGGTACTCTTGGAGAACTACTTTGGTACAAATCCTACCATAACCGATAATGGTCAGACACCCATGTCCAAAATTTGTCGTGTCACTCACGCACCTTTTTTTAATCATAATTATTTGCCCAATTGTAGAATTCAAATCAAACTGGTAATGACACATGCCAGTCCTACACTATACCCAATATGGTAGTCATCATCCATTCATAACCTCCAAGTGGGAAGATATGAGCCCTTAAGACTCTCAAATTGTCAAAAATGATTGTTTGAAAATGACCTGTTGCTCTTAGTTATGGGTTGGCTATCGTCGTCACATATTACCAAACCATTTTGATGTTGTCTTGTTTGTTCTCTTTAGCCATTCAAAACTTCAAGTTATATGAAAATGCCACACCGACTATGTATGTGGTCTTAAGCAGAGCTGTCCAGACCATATAAGCCCAACACTAAAAACAAACAAAAACAAAAAACAAAACAAAGTGTGTACTGTATGGATTGAATGATCCAGCCCCAAAAAATGTGTAGTGGACAGAATCTTGTTCAAGATAATGGGCAGAAATTTTTGAAAATAAAACAACAGAAACTAAAGTGGCGAGTCCTTCAGTTTCAAATTATATGTTTAGGTCATTGTAGACTATCCATTTAGAGCAATATTTCCATACAAGTTTGCTTAAAAAGGTGAATTTCAGAGCACATTCTTGTGCCACAACTGCATAAAAATGGCCACCCATTACTTTGTGCACAAAAGTATAGAGTTGTCCCCATGTGAGTCAAAATGAATGCTGAATACTTACCGCTTCGTCTTTCTCACTCATCTTCATGAGGACCGGCAAAACGTCGTTTTTGTGAATCACGATTTGGTGGATATACTGCCAATCTGAAAAGGAAAAATAATTACCAGTCAAAAAAGATCTTTGCTACCCAACTTGTAGTGGAATATGATATTTGACATAACTTTACAATATACAATTAAAGGCATTGTATAACAGTGTTTCCAGTTTAAAAAATCTGAGCTACATGATTCCCCATGCTACTAGTGTCTTTGATATGGTCTTAAAATGAAGCCCTGAAAAGATTGCAATGTAAAACAATCATTAAGTGCTTAAAAAAAGTGAAAATCATTGAGAGACCTTTCCAGCTTTTCTCCATAGACTGCTGTGTTGCAGAATTTCCTATCGCCCGATATAAAATTAATATGCCAATTTGTTCTGCACATATTGTACTAGTGACAGCATAACTGTCCACACTTTTGTGTTCTAGGGTGTTTATTTGTCCATTCAAACATTGTCAGATATGTCAGATAGCAAAGTTCGACAAATTTTTAAACGGGTCTTCCACAGTGTTATATAGTGTCTTTAAGTGTTTTTGACATTGATTTATTCAAGAAATGCATTTGTTTTCCTGAGACCCTTGTTTTTTGTAGAAGTACTTAAGTCCACGATATTAATTATTGATTATTGGAAATCGACAAGTGTGACAATGTTTATTTTTGTGTTTCTTGTATTTTTATTTTTGTTTCTTTTATTGTGTCAATTAACTTCACCAAGTTTGGATGTACAACTCAAACAATTGTGATCTGTAGACAAATTTGAAAACTTTGAGCCATTGTTTCTCAAAAGTAGTATTATGTGACTTCAGTACTTCTTATTCTACAGTCTTCAATTTGAAATCACCTATCGTACTCCAACTTGCTTGATAGTGAGAGGAGTCGGGAGTAAGTGCATTGTTGTTACTCAACTCTTCCTTGTACGGGGGGGGGGGGGGGGGGGGGGGGCTTTGGTCCCACTCCCCCCAAAAAAAAAAGAAAATTGCAAAACACCCATAAATTTTCAGGACGAAAAATGTGTTACAATGAACAATACAATGAAAAATCCCCGACATGTGTTGAAATTGTAACATGAAATTCCCCCCCCACAGGCAACTTTTCGGACCCGGTGACTTATTTGGACCTTGCGATTGGAATTGATGAAAAATTTCCTTGGTCGTTTGCGACGATTATGAGTCCGCAGTAGCTCCCCTACAGTTTCCACTCTAAAACGTCCTGGATCCAACAATGCCCTGAAAATAACTGGCTCTGAAATTACTCAAAATGTAAAAATATCGGGGGAGGGGGGTTGAGAACAACATCACATTCCACTAAGATGTTCCCCCATTACATGATTTTTCACAATTTTCAGTAGGTTTAGATTGGTTTTCTGAGTGTCTGGAAGTGACAAGAGAACACTTTTGGAAACAACTGATAAAAAATTGTTTGATCACCAAAACTATACTTGTCTGAATTCTCCTTTCTGCTCTTATCGTACTCACATTGCTTGAGGGCGATGAGGGTCAGGAGTTGAAGTGCACTGTTGTCACTCATCTTCTTCCTGGTTTTCAGTCTTTCACTGTAAGAAAGCATTAAAGACATATAAGGCTAACATTGTAGAGCTGCAATTAAAAAAAAAATTGTCAAACTGTGATATCTTCAGGAGCTACATAGTAGTGCTTAAATGGACAAATATACATGTACGCCTTCAAAATACAAAAGTTTTGTTAAGTCATGGTGCCACTGGCAAGATATGCATGAATGAACAATTTCCACTGTGGTGGAGTGTAAAACAGCCTATATCTACACACATTAAGTCTATGAGAAGAAATGTGCATTGTGAATCCGGTCAACCCGAGTACTTGTAGATAATCACTTTTTAAAGCACTAATAATCATTTTAAAATGCATTTTTTTTTCTTCAGGGCTTCATTTTTAGACCTTATCAAAAACACAGCATGGAGGATTATGTAGCTCAATTTTCTTTTAAATCTATGGTCATTGTTAGCCTGTAAGCCCAAGCAGAATTTCTTTCACATGCCTTAAAGTTAACATTGTATGAATACACTGGGGAACAGACGAAAATACCATTTGGGAACCTTCAGAAAAGTATAGGAGCTAGAAACTCAGTTTTAGTGGTATTATAGTGACCGTCACACTCTGATTTGAATTTTTGTCTCAGTATAGGACATACACGAAATGGCCATTGTTTGGTTTGCACATTATTCAAATTCTAGGTAATTACTGATCTCCACATTTCACAAACATGTCCTTCAGTACCAGCCTGAGGGCATGAGTGATCTTTTCTTGTTCTTTGGGGAGCTGTGCAAATAAGATTTCCTGCCTTTACCAGGTTTTCAATAATTCGAAAGGAATTCCCGACTCAACATAAAATATTTTCTCACATATCTGACACATCGTTACAGAATGAAAAGTACATCCAAAGAGTACAGAAAAATTATTATATAGAATTTTTAATTTAGAATTTAAGTTTAAATGGTACATAATTTATCTAGTATGGAGAAAATAAACTCACATAAATCTGGGGTGGGGTAGGGACAATGCAGGGGGGGTGAGCTCTTTTGACAGAACCCAATAATTGATGCCTTTTTTGGGGGGGGGGTAAGGATACAATGATTTTTTTAGTTTATTTTGATATTCATTGCTCCGTGACAACATAATCATCAGATGGTGGTGGGAAAATGGAATGAAGAATAGGTCAGGATCACTATGTTTTAAGGAGGAAAGGACATCTTTTTAAAGTAAATAACTGAAAAAATACAACTCCCAGATTTTCACAAGTCATTGTATTTCAGAGGCGAATATTACCCTTTCACACTGACTTTAAATTTAAATAAAAAATAACAAATAACAAATAAATAAATAATGAATAGTTAGATGAATAAATGAATGAATGAATCAATCAATGAAATACATTTATAATAAATTAAAAATTTACTAAATAGACGAATAATTAAATACACAAATGTATGGAAGTGTTCAGTCATTAATACATGTACATGTGTTCCTACTTGATGAAATATTAATGAGCTCAGACGTAAGGACCAATTCTCAGGAAGCAAACCATGGCCTTGTGGTTACCCAGCATGGCCACTGACTGGACATCAGTAGGTTTCAGGTTCAAATCCTGTTAGGTCATTACTTTCTTCCGAGTCACTTAAACAAAAGATCAAGCATTTAATCTAAGTTATCATTAATTTGAGGATACAGAGATGGACAACAAATACGCTCCACATGGGTAATTATCTCTGCAACCCTTCCATTCATTAATATATGTACTTACAAAAATTTGTTGAAATATGAGTTGCTTCTTGAAGCCTGCATTGCATCTACAAACTCTGTTTTCTGTAAAATGGACAAAATAAAGAAAATTGCACATTGAATGTATATACAGATGACTTCGCATAACCCGACGTCGCACAAGTCAATTTTTTAAATCAAATATCGCCTATCTCGACCGTATGTTCCAGTCCCAAAGGGAGCAAACATGTGTTAAATCATTCCCCTACGTCGAATTGGCCACAACTGTTATTCCTGAAGTTGACCTTTTCATCTCTGCCTGTCAGCATGACCGTAAAGATGTCATAAATTTCCCATTCCCTCTCTGCCTTTCTCATTTTTGACAGCATCAATTTCCCTCTACATGTTTTTTCATCTCTAACATAGAATTGTATTCAAAACTAACTCGAATTTCGTCTATGTCGACGTGATTTGTGTGGTCCCCAGTGATTCGACTTACGTGAAGTTAACTGTAGGAAACATACACTTGCACTGGAAAACAAAGGAAGACGTAGTTTGATGCGCCTACTAAAAGCAGTGTGCATGGATACAAAACCCAGGTAAATGTGATATTAGTCATATTTTGTTTCTTTTCATTTCTTTATAACACCTGAATATACAGTGGCGACCTAAAGTATCGCTACATTACAAACGCATTTACTGAAACAGGTTTGTTGAAACTATGTTCAAACGAGACTAAATACAAAGCTAGCGTAGTAAGTGCGTACCTTGCGTTAATTGAAACGGATTTGTTTACTAAAATGCATTTGTAGCCGTCTGTAACGTGACGATACTTTTGGTCGCCACTGCATATGTCATATAATTTCTTTATACATTTTCCTTTGTGAAATATATTCAGGCATAAACACTCAGGAAAATTAGATTTAGTGATACATATATTTTGTGTAAAAAACAAAAACAAATTGGAGAGTTGATTAAAGTGAATGCCACAACACTGCCGATTTTGTCATGATCTTCCGAGCATTTTTAAAGGCAAGGTTCACTCTGACATCAAGTTGGTTTTAATAAAAGCAGAACAGTAAAAGAAACATATTAATGAAAGTTTGGCGAAAATCCACCAAAGAATAACAGAGTAATGGAGTTTTAAAGTTTTAAATTTGTGACGTCACATGCGAGCAGCTCCCCATATGTCATGTTATATAAATTGCATTGATTGCCATTTTTTAATGATTCATGATAATTGAATGGGGGGTTTTCATAGAAGCCTGTATGAAATAATGTTTCTGATGATATATTGAATGCACAGGTAAAATCATTTTCAAATTTCCGAGAAAACAGCACTTTTATAGAATTTATATCACTTGACATATGGGAAGCTGCTCGCATGTGACGTCACAAACCGAAAACTTTGAAACTTCATAACTAGTTATTCTTTGGTGGATTTTCACCAAACTTTCACTAATATGTTTCTCTCATTGTTCTGCTTTTATTAAAACCAAGTTGTTGTCAGGGTGAACCTTGCCTTTAATTCTTGGCAAATAAACTTCCTGTTTAAGGAAGCACTATACACATCAAACGCAAGAGTACTCATGGATCGTGTCAAAATCTTTCTTATAATGTCACGAATAACAAACTTATTTTCATATCCATAATTGGATATGACAATTTGATGTTTAAATGACATCCTTTTGAGAAGCGTTCCAATAATGGGGAAAACATTTGCGGTTTTCCTGTGAGATTTTTTAGTTCATTCCTATGTTTACCGGTCGTAGGAACATTCTCTCACTAAGATGTAAGAAAGTCCTGTAATCGCGACTGACACATTCTCCTAAATCAGGTCGATCCATGTTTGCTCGGGTACGAAGAGGTATTAATATTTCAAATTTGACGAGGTTCAAAATAACGTATAGTTCAGTGGTTCCAATGTACGATTTACCAAAACCAAAGTATACATCCCGAGAATGATCAATCAGATATCGATATTGCGAGGCGATATCGCGAGGCGATATCGCTTGATATCGGCTATATGCGATAGGGAGAATTGATATACATGTACAGCATTGACAATAACTGTGAAATGCCACTAGTGCACATTGACATGAATTGGATTTTATAGTAAATAGTGCAGACAAGTGGTTGCTAAAGCAAGTTTGACTATACAGAATTCCCAGAATCCTTTTTAGTAAGGGGAATCTTTTGATCAACAATGATTTGTCAAAATGGACGAAAAGAAAAAAAAGCCCATGACTCTGCTGGATTTAAAACGACTTCAAAACATATGGTCAGCTGATATTTTACTGTTTTTGTTATGTGCGTCTTACTCTATTAGCATTTTCAGCTCATGCCATTCTGAGAAAGAGAAAAAAAAATCACACAATCAGTATTTAATTTCAAAAGTCTAATAAGACGAAGGGCTCCATATTTTAACATCTCTTCTCATATGAATTATGCTTAGATTTGTTTACCTTTTCTATGTCTTCTAGTAAAGTGGTCATTGCAGCATAGTCCTCCGTTTTCACCTAAATAAAAACATAAAACACAAAACTAACTCAATCATATGCTTTGACATAAGCTACATTATGGTATGATTTTTTTTCACAATTTGAGGAAGAATTGAAGACTGTAGAATAAGAAGTACTTGAGTCACATTTTGAGGAAATTGACTTAGTGATTATTTGAAGTCATAACATGCCGGGAATTTTTTTGACAAAATTTTGGTCAATTTGACCCTTCCCTAGTAGGGGTCAGTGGAGGGGTCAACCAGGATCAAGTTTGGAACTTGGTTTAATTTCTTCAAAATGTATCTTAAATTACTCAACTAGTTACAAGGATTAAGAAAATATATCATGTATCATGAATTTTGTACTTTGTTGATGAGATACGGGGTCATTTCCGGTCAAAAGGTCAAATTTCAATCAACGTCAAAATTCGACAAACTGCATATCAAATTGTTTGTCTTACTGAGGACATTCCAAAAATATATACAATTAAGTGTTTTTGACATTCATTTATTCGACAAGTGCATTTGTTTTCCTCAGACCCTTGTTTGAAGAGGAAGAAGTACTCAAGTTCACAATATTGATTATTGATTATTGAAAATTGACAAGTATGTCAAGTATCTTGTATTATGTCAATTAACTTCACTACGTTTGGGTGTACAACTCAAACACTTGTTATTTGTAGACAAATGTGAAAACTCTGAGCCTTTGTTTCTCAAAAGCAGTATTATGACTTAAGTACCTCTTATTTTACAGTCTTCAATTGTGGTCAGGTTTTCCAGCATTTCATGGAAACAAAAACTTCTTTGATTTTTCCAAGATGGAAGTTAAAAATTTCAGAATCATTATTTTTATATTTCTTGCTTCCCCCATTTCTTTCTCATCATGCCCATTGTATGGGTATGAGGTGAAAAAATCAGACCACTGGCAAAACAACATTTCTGGATATTTTTTCCCTGATTTTAGAGAGCTTTCTTCAAGTGATAGGCTAATACACCTATCAATTGTAAGATGCACCCCTTGACCCCCGGGAATGGTGCGTCACTTGTCAAACGTGAGTCGGATATTCATATACAATGACGCACCTGTGTGTCTCGACTATGACGGACCATTTTCTTACAATGACTGTGCCTAGGCCTATTTAAACGTATACAAACTGACACACCCCATTCACCATGCTGTGACGGACCAAATGCTTCCATGACAGTACCCTGCGTCATTAATTTTTGGTAAATGACCCACCCATGATGCACCATTCCCGGGGGTCAAAGGGTGCATCTTACAATTGATAGGTGTATAACATTGTGGAGCTTCAATTTAAAAAAATTGTCAAACTTTGATATCTGAGCTACATAGTAGTGTTCAAATGTTTCGGTCTCCTCACCACAGATAGCTGAGTTATCAAAAATTCATAGACTGTATCCAAGTCATCCAATCGAGTGAAGACTTCTCTTTTCTTGTCAGCTGATGCACGACTGAAGAAAAACAAAAACAAAAAAAAGAGACATTGCAAAGAACAGTTGTGACCTGATTTGAAATCATACAAGTTCCTTGTTTGGACCTGAGCGACTCTTGACCGGCAAGTATCAGAATAAAATGCTACCACCTAAATGCAGGGACTCAGGAGAGGGCTTCGGCTCGGAGTTTGGACCGGGCAATTTGTCTTATTTGTTGGTTAGGTAAAGTTAAACCCGTCCTGCTCCTATAGTGGAACATTGGGCAACGCCTATCTCCGTTTCAGTAACCCTACGCAACATGGCTGCACAAGACAGTTCAAATACAGTGGGGGGTTAGTCCTCTGTTAGTCCCATGCATTTAACTCCCCACACCATTTACATATCCGAGCACCAGGCTAGAAGCAGCAGGTATTGTTTTTATAATGGTCTTTGGTATGACCTGGTCGGGGCTCGATCCCGCGACCTACCGGACCAGAAGCACACGCTCTACCACTGAGCCAACTCGCCTGGTGTCTTATTTGTTACCAGGTTCGGAGTTAAGGGAAATTTGATCAGGAAAAGGCCTCATAAAATCATCTCAGTAATTTTCACATATGGTTATCAATCAAAAACAAAACCTGTCCTGCCTGCCATCAATCAATCTGACCTTCAGTAACAGTCCCAACAATGTCCCCAGAGACCCATGCTACCTGATTTACTGTTAACTCTTAACGTGCCGAAGTCGCAGATCTGCACCACATAATACACATAGAGTCCATAGAGGTTAAAATCCTCTGGCATGTTAAGAGTTAATGTCAGTTGGAATGAATGACTGGGATATTTTTTTCCTCAAACACTGGCCACATTTTCTGATATCTGCAACGGTGTTTGGTATTTTGACTTCTGGGCTTAGCGGTACCGATCCATGCTTTTTCAACTATTAGTCTACATTGGCTCGGTTCGAGGCATGAGGTCACAACTCGGTGATATCCGAACTAGTGGTGGGCGATATTATGATAATATCAAAATTAGTGGATGTTGAAAAAATATTGAATACACGATAATGACCTCATGATTATTTCAAAATATCACTGGAGGCACGATATGGCAAAAAATATCATCGACTATGAAAACCTAATGGGGCAAGTGCATGCACTGCAGTGGGACAGATCAAGAAATCCCCATAACAGCTGTGAATATTCTACACACGAGTGCTACTGCCTGTACAGGGAGGTGGGAATAAAACAGAGACCTCCATGCTTTTCAGCTATCAAACTTGTGGTGTCAGGAGCAGTATTGCATTTAATGTAACTATCAACAATCTCTATCAACAAACTGTCCATCAAAAATGCTAGGATCTGCATATTAACGATCGGCGCCATGAATAGGATCTAGTTACAAGAGGGTCTACAGAAAGCAGCATTCTTTTGACCTACAGGGCGCACTGTCAATTTAACCATACAATAGACTTATCTTATTCATCAAAAAATATATTTATCAACTTATAGGTGATAAATCATGTTTTCGACGAATGAGGTGTAGATCAAATTTCGGCAGCTCTAATCTAGAACTAAAAATTGGGTCGGCTACAAACCATTACATTCTCCATACGACCCCAGCCCAAGATATCTCATTCTTAGTTTCGATGGGTTAATGTGTTATCATCAGGGATGGAGGACTCGAGGCCGGCCTTGGCCTCAAGGCCGACTTTGCCAGTCCTCTGCCTCAGCCTGGGCCTCGTAATCCCATGACTCGGATTCGGCCTCGGCCTTGTACCATGCGGCCTCGGTGATTTAGGTCGAGGCCGCTAAAATTTTATATAATCTGGTGAAACTAAGAATAAACCCTGCTTGATTTGTTTGGACATGATGGATATTGAAGTATTTTCAGCTAATATGCCAAAAAGAATTATGGAAATCCTAATATAACTTGAAGCTACGTAAATTCACTTCAGATCACTTTATTCTACCCAGCTCGTAAGTTTCACATAATTATTCATACCGGTCAATGATGATGTCGCTGCTCTGTACTGCGACAAGACAGGCACGGTGAAAGTCGATGGCCGTTTATTAGCTGAATATTCTGAAGAAATTTAGTTATTTACAATTACATCAAATATTGTTTACGTCAAAGTCAAGAGCTTTTGCTTTATTTTGTTTTAATTTTTCCCAAATTGATAAATTTTAATAATTGGTTGATTTGAATGACTGGTTGATTGGTTGAAAGATTGTGTTTAATTGATTGTAAGATTTCAAAGTAATTTTAAAGGTTGAAATTTTGCCCTAAATTATTGCATTATTTCATAAGTTGGTGACTCGGACTCGGCCTCTGCCTCAGAGAGTTGTGACTCTGACTCGGCCTCGGACAATAGTGACTCGGACTCGGCCTTGGCCTCGGAAGGTAGTGACTCGGACTTGGTCTTGGCCTCGGAAGGTGGTGATCATACAACAACAGGCGGAATGTTACAACCACGTGAAACAAGTTAGGCAATATCTCTCATCTCTAGAGATGGCGAAATTTGATCTAAACCTCATTCGATGATCGTGGAAAAAACATCGTCCGATAACACGATTTATCGCCTGAGTTGAAAAACAGATTTGTGATAAACAAGATAAATCTGTTGTAGGCTTAAATTGACAGTTCACTCTTTAAGGCTGTTATCAAAATGTGGTCAGAACAATGTTGTTTTCTGTAGACCCTCTTGTAACTAGATCTGGAGATTTGTGGTGCCGACTGTTTATAAATGGCATTTTGATTGGCAGTGTGTTGACAGATTTGTTGACAAAATACTACATGCACCACTGCTCTTGCACTACCACAAGTTTGATAGCTGAACAGCATGGAGGTCTCTCATATTACTCCTACCTCCCTGTTTTTATCTCTCATGTGCAGAGTATTCTTAGCTATGGGGAATTCTTGGTCCTTCCCACTGCAGTGCATGCATTTACCCCATTAGATTTTCATAATTGACGGTCTTTTGTGCCATATGGTGCCTCTGGCGATATTTTGAAATAATCATGAGATCATTATCGTGTATTCGATATTTTTTCAACATCGAATAATTTCGATATTATCCACACATCGGCCAGCCCTACTCATCTCTGCCACATTTCTTAGAACACTGCCCTCTACTGTCGACGTACTGGTCAATGATGAGATCCAGACTTCTCATCCACTGCTGCCATCGCGGGGTCAGCGTGCTACGGTTGTAGAGGAGGGGCGCAAACAAGATGATGTGGAAGTTTGTCTCGTGGACCTTTCGGGACTCGCGCAACATCTTGTTCCACGCCTCGACCACATTCTTTGACTGTGAAGAGAAAATGGAAATGATTTCAACTACATGTAATAATTGCTATTAAATGTAGCATAACCTTGTATCTCAATTATAGGTGAAAATGTATTCTTGATGCCATCTTATATTTGGGAACCCAGATTTTCTTCTGTTCATAATCATATGGCAGATTTGGACATTTAGCTCCACTAAACATTTAACACTTTTGTAGATGAGGTTATGCAACCCCTACCATGTAAGGTGTATCAAATGTTGTGAATAATGTTAGGTTGAAAATAATGCCAATTTGTAATTTGTAGAATCAATCATTCAATCAATCAATTATTAACAGTGCTGGAGGGATGTCTCGTTCAGTACATAACTGCACCATTATCAGACTCAACCTGTCAGTGACAGAATTTCCAGTGCCCTACACCAAATCAGCAGAAATGAAAATACACTCAGCAAAAAAAGAAAGTACACACTTTTTCAAGTTCACATTTGTAATATAACTTTAATAAAAATCAATGAATTATATATATCAAATTAAAGGTAGTTTAATTTTCTTTCAGCCTGTGAGGGTAATTTGAAGATAAATTTTATGCATGAGTGATCACATGCATTTTTAGCCCCGAAGGTGTAAAAGTAAAAATTGCAAAAATGGACCGTAATCCACTGATATTTAAATGGCACAACACAGTGAATGGAATCAAAAGATCAGACTTAGACAATGGCTTTAACTTTGAATAAAAGACAGAATTTGTTAAAACTGCAAGACTGAGTCGTTTTGTCTTTTTACCAACAAAAAGAGAGAAAGAGAGAGAGAGAAAGAAGCTTCTCCTAAGTCTAAGAAGTTTCAATTGGATTGAGAGTACAGACACAAGGGTGGTTACATGTCAGACATTCAAACATTTTCTAAAGTTGAAGGCTGTAGAGAAGCTTCTTTAACAACAATTTCTGCAACAATGCAGCATTTATATATCTCATATTCTAGTACTTTACAACCCATGTACAATGTCTACAATGTCAGTGAATGGCTTAGGGGTATAACATGTATAACATGTAGTGGTTGTATAGGGAAAAGAAACTGAAACTACTAATGAAATATTTTTGAAGCATAAAATCTTGATAACGCATGGGCAATTAGTTTGAAATCTTCACATTTTTCACATTTTTTTAATAGAGCCACATTGATTAAGTTTGGGGTAAAGTGTACACTTCTAATGGTGGTAACTTTTTACTAGGCCCATTTTTGCCATTCGACTATACATGGTACTAGCTGGTATGGTTTTTCTGGACCATTAATTGGCTATTCCATACTGGCAAAAAAACATGTATTTTATTTCGACTGAACTCGCTGATACACAGACCAACATTTTGTCAGCAATACAGATTATCTTATCACTGTTATGACTTACAAATGACATATTTATGGATTATCACGGTTAATGTGGTGAAGAAAGACTGTAAAGAATGGAAAGTAGACTAAGAAATTTGACCACAGCTCATTATTTCAACCTATTGCTCCAGTCAGAAAGTCTTCTGTTTACTACAGTGCGTCTCAAAAAAAACTTTACACTTTTGTAATGGCCCCCAAATTAAAAATCATTTCAAATTTTTGGAAATTTTTTATATAGATGGAAAGCTGAAAGCCTCGTCTTTCATATGACACTAGAAAATCTGAAATTGTTTTATGCTTGAGTGAGCACTGCCCACTTTTGTAAAGGACATGAAAATTAGGTTGCGCAGGAATTGGCTATCCATTGTAACAAATGATAAAGCTCTCTTTGATTACGTGTGGAGCTAGGTGGGGATTGGGATATGTAAATTAAAGATAAGTGACTAAAAAAGTATGTTAGACTACCATATTGGGGCAAAGGGGTAATGGGGTACAGGGTGATGGGGTGGTGGGATGTGGGGGTGGTGGGGTGATGGGTTTAGGTAATGTTAACACACTACCACCTACCCCACCACTCCTACACCCCACACCCACCACACCATACCACCCTACCACCCCCACATCTCACCACCCCATCACCCTGTACCCCACTACCCCTTTGCCCCAATACGGTAGTCTAACATACTTTTTAGTCACTTTAATTTACATATCCCAATCCCCACCTAGCTCCACACGTAACCAAAGAGAGTTTGTATCTTTTGTTACAATGGATAACCAATTCCTGTGCAACCTAATTTTCATGTCCTTTACAAAAGTGGGCAGTGCTCACTTAAGCATAAAACAATTTCAGATTTTTTAGTGTCATATGAAAGAAGAGACTTTCAGCTTTCCATCTATATAAAAAATTTTCAAAAAATTGAAATAATTTCTAATTTGGAGGCCATTACAAAAGTGTAAAGTTTTTTTTGAGACGCACTGTATATCAGGCAATGTTTATAGGTCCTCAATGAGCCATTGAGTACACTGCCCCCCCCCCCCCCCATGACAAAAGGGCATAACAGACATTTTGGTGTTTTGGAGATATTGAGCAAAATGTATTTTGTTCAAAACTGAAAGCCCTATTCAGTGTCCTTTTAACAAGCAGATTATGAAACAAAGGGACACTTCTAATTAATATTTTTTTTTTGGTTCTGCGTGTTTAACATGATGTACTGAGTCCCCTACACTATACAGTGTGGCCCAAATAGAATGCTACAGATGCGATCGTTAATTTCTCCAAAATCATTCAAACTAGAAAACGTCAATGACGTAGCGCTCATCCGGCATCTCGCAACATCATATATTCGAAATTTCATGTGGTACAATTTTATACTGTTGAAA
>JZLH01S0246759.1:1249-13667 GCA_001188425.1 Eucidaris tribuloides
CGTCCAGAAGTTGAACTTAACTCGACCTTGACATGTGCCAAATTTGCTTTTAATCTGACTTATGAATTTCTCATTTTAATTTTTTCTCCTCTTATAAATTTGAATCTGAATGTAAACAGGACAGTTTTAGTTCTTAAACAATTACATACATGTATCATCTATTTTTATACAGAAATGAATATCACCACGATACCCTAATAAAGTCGCACAACCCAAAGGTAAGGAAAGTGCCAAATATTGTAACTATAGTATAAAGTATGAAAGTGAAATGTCCTACAAAGTTGAACTTCACAGGTTGCAAAATTTGAACATTTGTATTTTTCCCCAAAAGTATTTTTCTTTCTGTTTATGTTTCAGAAGACACACGACTTTATCAGGGTATCATGGTGACACTGACAGGTCACATATGAATAGTATTCAGTAATGTTTTACAAGTTTTATTATTGCTATAACCTCATTTACAATGAATCAAGTTGCATTTATTTTCTTCGAGTCTGAACATTAGACCACCATTACTACACACTAACTAGAAATATTTTGTTTTACATCCACATCTGTGTGCTTTGTTTTCAGTACAAACAACTGAATGTTGATACAATTTTGTCATAAGGGAGTAGGCAGGTGTCATTATGATAGCCTACATAATATTCCATTGGAACAGAATTCAAGATGCATCAGCTGCAACTATTCAAATACTGATTAAACACCCCATGAAGTGTTTCAAACATGGCTTCCTTTACAACTTCACACATTTCACATGATCACTCAGACAGAAACTGAAGATGCAATCAATCAAAGAAATTTCAATGTCAGTGTGGTTGCTGTTTCCAAATAGTCAATCAGGAAAAAAATTTTAAATTTATTTTTCGGGGGCTACTTTTCCTATTTCAGTGCTAGATCCAGAAGTTCTTTCTTATTGATCCCTATGGCAATTTACGGGGTCTCTTTTACACATTTCGGGGGCTCTTTTGCCATTTTCAGGGTGAAATCGCCCTGAGCCTCCGTGTATTTTTTTCCCTGAATGTAATGTTCTGTAATGTTATTGGTGTGTACAGAATATTACCAAAAAAAAAAAAAAAAAAAATCCGAATATTTCAAGTGAAAAGGGAAATTAATCTGGCTACCTGCAATCTCCTGAGTGAATTTCAAATGCATCATGCAACAATACATTCCATTTTTGAAAATCTGAACTACATGTACAGTATATGTATATTTCTTTATGCTTCTTACGTCTCTGACAAGGTCTAAAAATGAAGCAATGAAAATAAATTGCAGTTCAAAACGATAATTTCTATTAAAAAGTGAAAATCAATGAGCGACCATCCCCCCCACACCCCACACCCCCCCCTCCCCCCCAAAAAAAGAATAATCTGCTGTGTTATAGAATTTTTGTCCCTGGACATTAATTCATATGTATCAATATTTATTTACACATACTTTTCTCATGATATCATCTGTTTAAAGTGTTTTGTTCTTTGTACATGTAGGTGTTTTATTTGTTTATTTGTATTGTTAGGTCAGCGTACTGTATGTATTAAAGTTATGATATTTTTTTTTTTTCCAGGGGTACAATGTTAACCAATGCCTATAAAATCTCTCTTTCTATCACAGTTATTTTTCACAGGATGTAAAGCTAAGTAATAATACGTACATGCTAATGTATAGCGTGGCTGGTTCTCATTTCTTTTTTTTTTGGTGACTGTTCAACATGTGCAAATGTGTAATTTTACATGTGTACTTCTGCTAAAATTACATGAAACTAAAACCAACCATTCAGGATGTTCTCTGTTGAGTGACCTTCATGTGTATTTATAAAACGTATCACAACAAAATAGCAATTCAAAAACTATTTTTAAAGTATGAGTCAACATACACGAGCATGTAGGTGTGTCTGGTATTATATCCAGTAACTAGTAATTTCCACAAAGTACTCTCAAACAATATGAAAGACAGATAACTCCTAGTCCCTGGTAGTAGACTGTAGTTCACTTTTTTGTTTATACATATGTGACTGACAAAACTGCATTGCAAAAGTTTGGAAGGACAATTGAATTTCTAAGTGGTAACAGAAAAGCCATTTCCTATTAAAATCATACTACAAATTAACAGAAATCATCATTCTTGCTTGATGGTTCCTGTTGATTAATTATTGCCTCATTTTGCCAGTGAGCTATGTTCAGAATACCCTGTAGCGAAAAGAACCTTACTTCACATTGTCAGTGGCAAAAGTTTCAATGAGAATTTCCCTTCTATAAAAACAATACTAGATAATGTACATGTATACATGTACTTCAGCTCAGGAGTCTTTGCAACATGCATCTACACTACAGTAAAAACAAAGAAACAGAATGTGTGACACATTTCTCTATCTAAGGTGAGATTACATAATCCAACAGTACTAGGAAAAAGTAGTAGTAGTGAATGATGCAATAATGAGCAGTCAGACCAAATGTTTTTTTTTCCCCCATTTCTTTCCCCCTTGTCTCCTGTTGAACAGGTGGCATCAACTCAGTATAACCCAAGTTCTCTATCACTATCAGCTGATTTTGTTGGTCACAAGTATGGTACATGTAACTAGCTTCTAAAACGATCCAATTCATAGTACAAAGCAATGATGTGGCTATTCATCACCAGAAAACGTCATCACGTAAAGAATTGGGACAGGAAATTGCTGTTAACTTGAATGGCCTCCATTAGCAGCTTGCACATGTGGCGTCATCACAGTTTCACGTGTAAATCCTGTTCTACGAATCGTTTCATGTTTCGCGCAAATGCCACATCACATCCCGTTTGCATTCCTCAAAAGCATTGTGTAACCTACATGTACGTGTACATGTAGGCTCCTGTTTAATTTGATCCAGTTAATTTCAAGTTTCAAACTATAGTTGTGGGACACACACGACACACGTACCATGTACACCTGTCAGAATTGCTCTCTTACTTTGTCTCATATCGTCTCTCAGTTCAGGAATCCAGGAATCAAATCAATTATTTAAAAAAAATTGATGTATTTAATCAAAAAACCACCATGCAGTTATCACTATGTAGCCTACATGTACATGTATATATACATGTACATCTACACAGCAACGTACATGTAGACGTGGACTGCACATAATTTCTATTACTGATGAATGACAGAGTGAGAGGATATGTACGTGTTAACGTGTATGTTTCATTTCATTTAATTTATTTCCACACAAACTTCGAAATGTGCATAGAATAATTAAAAACTTAAAATACGGTATGCATTCTACAATTAATTTACATGTAAGTGGCGGTACCATTAAAAGCACCATTGCTGGGCTTAAGTATGGCCCTTAATAGTAATATATTAAAAAAATATTGTATGGATATCCGATATTCTTTGCAAAACACAATTTAAACGAAAGTTGTCTCACATTTCATGCCCACAATATAATGAAATGAGGAACAAATTAATCAACAATACCAATCAAAAGTGTAGTGCCATTTCCATTACAACACCACATGGACAAGCACAAGTACTTTTAAACTGGGACAGCTGAACCAATATTAATCTAAAATTCATACATTTATTGGCAATTCCATAAATTACATGTATGTACAATACGTCCGACTCCCTATATGTGGGACCTTCCGGAAATAATTTCTTTGATTTCTTGTTCTTAAAGGGTTATAACGCTTTTAAATTATCATGGCTTGAGCAGTTTGTGGAAGTGAAGCATAAAAGAATGGAGAAAAATGGGGGGTCGGACAAACAAAAGCTGATTATTTTATGGAATTGCCCTTATTTGGGTCATGGACCTAAACAACATTCTTGACTCATTACAGGTCAAGTGCCTTGTGAAGTAGGGTACAATGTTTACAATGTTATTTTGTCAATATGTGATTAATTGCTCATAGACAGTTGTTATTACAGCCCTTTTGTTTGGTATTATTCAGGAGGAATTTATTTCAGATCTTTCAAGTAAATTGGGGCCATTCTGCTAGTTACTTCTAAGTACTGAAGGTAAACACAGTTTAAAGAATTCTGCATTCCATTGCTTGTTCAGTACAGATTCATTTATGCAAAGCTACTCAAAACTTGGAATGAGGAAGCAAGTTTACACTGAAAGAAGAAAAATTACTTAAAAATCCCAAAAATGTACAAATGTATTGTGAAGCTACAGGTGCATGTACATGTAGCTTGCTAACTAGTCTTTGTGCTATGGCGGTATAGTATGAGACAGCGAATGGAAAAGCTACATGTAGCTCTGTATGAATTTGTATTCACTATTTCATTATCATTTATATGCAAAAAGTCCCTTGAACAGGTAAATATGTATGCTTGTAACTCTCTTTCTCTGGGCATAAAGTAATCTAGTTGAAAGCCTCCAAAGCATAGCTTACGAACATTTAGAAACAAGACATTCATTCAAACAGCTGAATGAAATTTATACTTACTAGCTTGCACACCAGGGGCATGTTTCATAATAAAGCTGTTCGTAAGTTACGCATGACTTCACGAACGACTGGTGATCAGTTCTTGTGCTTTATGAAACAGGCCCCAACTAGTGTCAAATTACTCTAATAACACTCTAATTAGTTCAGCTACACTGTACAAGAATGAAGAAAGGAAGGAAGGAAGGAATGAATGTATGGATAGATGAATACATGAATGGATGAATGAATGAATAAACTTGAATGAATTAATGAGTTGTAACAAGTAGTGTACATGAAATACAGCAAATGTAAACTTACAATTATTAGACTATAAATTAAGATTTGAATTATAATACAATTTTCATAAGATAAGAAATCAAATTGATATGGTACAGGGAGCTAACTTTTCATCCATCCCTCAGATATTTTGGGCTACAAACATGACCTGTAGTAAAATGTCATCCTCACAAGTGGTTGATTTGATATGACAGTGTTTACAGGCTATTGTACAAGGTACATGTATAGGCCGGCTACAGCCCGATAGTCCGCGGGTCCGATAGTCCGCGGGTCCGTTTGTCCGCGGGTCTGTTAGTCCGCGGGTCCGATAGTCCCCGGGTCCGTTAGTCCGCGGGTCCGATAGTTCGCGGGTCCGATAGTCCGCGGGTCCGTTAGTCCGCGGGTCCGATAGTCCGCGGTGTATGTAAAATTACGATCAGAATATAGTGAAATCAAAATATTTTTTTTTCTTGTTCACCGTTTGTATGATACATTCTACTGAATTTGAATTACAATAATGCCCTTTTCGAATACGTCCGACGTTTTTATCGATGTCATTGTATTTTGTGAAGTAGTGGCCATTCGTTTTTTGACTAACCATTTTTGTCTCGCCTGCATAGCAGAGCAAGACTATATAGGCGCCGCTTTTTCGACGGCTGCGGCAGCGTCAACATTGAAATTTTAACCAAGGTTAATTTTTTGAAATGTCATCATAACTTACGAAGTATATGGACCTAGTTCATGGAACTTGGACATAAGGGTAATCGTTATTTCTTTAATTTACATTGATATGATTTGTGTGTAATATTTTTCAGATGATCTTGATGAACATGTACAATAAGTCATAGTTTTTCTACGCCTTTGTTTTCAGGAATTTTGTGGATGTTGTTTTTAATAAAACTTTGAGTTTCATTTTTTTTTTTAAAGAAATCATATTGCATATCAATCTAATCATTAGCGTTAGTTTCTTTTTTTCATTATCCATTTAAAAAGGAATAATTGATTATTACAAAGAAGGCGGATTGAGGAGCGAAGGGGAGAGGTGTATTGCTCGCGATACGTGTGTACGTGTGGTCGTGTGGAGCTACGAATATGATTGAACCCCCCCCCCCCGCCACCACACACACACACACAGGGTGTGATCCATACACGCATGCTTGTTCCTGATTCTAAGAGATACCCCTATTGGTTGCGGAAGCCGATATTACCCCATATTAGAGGTTTTGAAGGAGGAGCTAGCAAAATAACTCCTTTTCACGGGCTTTTGGATCATATTCGGGATCCTACTTCGAGATTTGGCTCGCAAAAACGTGAAAACTATCCCTAAATTTAAAAAAAGTCGGGGGAAAAATGCTTAAATACCCCCATTTCCCATAAAATTTACCCTTTTTCCGGAGAAATAGGGAACGAGCATACGTGTAGTTGGGAGGGGGAGGGGCGGGAACTGAATATGTGCGTGAATTACTGTTGTGTGTTTAAACTGACTATGCGGTCTATCGGCCCGAGTACTGTTTGCACGACTCAGCATTTTAGAGAGTCGACTAGTCGCCCACACAATAGTCGCGACTCCGACTATTAGTCGACTATCGTGTTCAACGTCTTAGTGTGTTCAAGATTGCGTGGCCGGGTGCATGGTTGTTCACGTCCCGGAGTCGCAGTGAGTGAACATATAGGCTACGCAAACACATGTACATGTATGATAGCATTGCACGATTATAGGATGATCCAAGCACATTTTGGCAGTTCTGTTAGATGATAGATTATGGCCGATTTACAATGAAAAACGTGAAGGAAACGAATAAAGAGTCAAAAGATCAAGCAACCCGTACACATACACAATGCCATCATTTGCCATGCCCATGACACGATTGGTAGTTCTGTTCAAATTTTACGTCTTTTTGACTCAGCTTTTAATACAAATTAACATGTGATAAAAAGTCGACTATTGCGTTCTAATAGTCGTAGTCGCGACTCCGTGTACTGTAGGTAGTTGCGACTACGACTTTTCGCGACTTAGTCGTGCAACACTACCGAGTACTATAAAACATGCGGTCCTTTGGGCTAGTTTTCAGGGGCCATTGCCCAGGCTATTTATTCTAGAAGGTCATATCATTTTACCTAGACCCCGCGGACTATCGGACCCGCGGACTAACGGACCCGCGGACTATCGGACCCGCGGACTATCGGACCCGCGGACTAACGGACCCGCGGACTATCGGACCCACGGACTATCGGGATGTCCCCGTATAGGCCAACTACCAGTACATGTATATCACAGTGTACACTGTATGTACTGATAAATGTTCCTTGTCCTTGACCAAGGCTACCACTATCAATCATCTTTGACTGGGATGTTTGTGAGCCTGAGCAGAGAGCAGATGGGAAATAGTTTTGATACTGTGTATCCTGTGTGTTGTGGGGGAGCACAGTACTGTAGGCCTACAATGCACACAAAAGCCCCATGGTGAGTGTGTGTACTACATGTAGTCTACACAACTACATGTATGATGTTTACACTTTACTGCTCAGTCTCAAACTAAAATTGCATCAGTAGCAGATTTCAGCTGCACAGTAGCTGGTCTTTTTCTGAAAATAGCTAGTCTAGAAGTCTGCACAAAGGACATATACATACATGTAATGAGCTTGATATATGTGTATGCTGGAAATGGAACCAGTATTCTTCAAAGAAATCAAATGGTAGATTTTCCAGTTCTGATTGCAAGATGACTACATGTGGTCTAGTAGAGTTATTTTCTTGACTAAGTTCCCAGTGATATTAAAGTAGGCCTATATTTTACAGAGCTTTCAACTCAAATCTCATCAATTGGAGACTCCAAACTTCCCATGGGGATCAGAGACTATGCCTGTATGTATGTAAATATTATTAATTGATATCAAATTCAAAAGCATTTTCTGGTCAATGAATAATGATTCCCCCAGTCAATGAAAAAAATCTCTGTAGACACAAATCATACTATCACAAAAATGTGCAACAATAACATTGACAGAAAAAACAGGTCTGTTTTTAAATACTGTGCCATTTAAAAAATGCACAATCTAACAAATGTTTGTTACAATTTTCAGGTGATTCAGGAAACGTTTTCAGCTCTCATAAAAATACAAAATGTAAAGTTTATGCTTTCACCTGGAAACCAAGGAAATGTGGAACTCTGATTGGAAATTTTTCATCAGATATTGAGCATCGACTAGTTATTCCAGTTTACCTAGAAATAGTAGTTCCTGAAGCCTGGGAGTGAATGGTAATGAGTGTACAGGTTTATAAGCGGAACTCAGGAAATGGAACAATTTTTTGATTATATCTGGATCCTGTTGTTGTCATGTGCAGAAATAGATCCAAGTAGTCAACAGGTGAAATTAATTTGACCATTTGATTTTGTTTAGAGGGTACGTTGATACAACATTATAGTTTACTGATGCCCTGGTACATGTATCATATTTCCCGAACTTTGTGAACTTTATGCGAGTGCCATAGTGATTCACTGATACCTGTGTTAATTGCCATTGTGGCTTTCATGTTTCCCAACTCCAAGTCTTTTCTCTACGTTTTTCATATTTTTTTTTCAATTTAGAAACAGGCCTACATGTATATCATTTTCCCTGAATTTCATTCTTTCTACTGTATCTACATTTTCCTGGTTCCGGAATAGCAGCATCTCTGTTGTATCCCAATAACCTTTGACAAAACGCAAGCCTCAAACAATTGAGTTGAGCCTTGATCTTGATGTTGATTTAATACCAGTTGATCCTGGTATCTTTTAGATGACTTTGACCTTGCTTACAATTAAAGCCACAAGACAACTTAAAGGCATTGTGGTGGTTGTTGATTTTTTTGTCCCTATTAAATGGAAAGCTAGAGTACTAAAGCAGGGAGTCCGTTCTTCCCTTTCAGCTATTTGTTAACATTATTAAATAAATATATTGTACGCTACACGTATATTATTGTGATACTTAAAGGCATTGTATAACAATGTTTCCAGTTTAAACAATCTGTGCTACATGATTCCCCATGCTACCAGTGTCTCTGATACAGTCTAAAAATGAAGCCCTGAAAAAATGTGCAGTTTAAAATGACCATTAAGTGCTTTAAAAAAGTGAAAATCATTGAGAGACCATTCCAGGTTTCCGTAGACTACTGTGTTGCAGAATTTCCTATCGGCCAAGAATTATTAATGTGCCAATTTGTATCTGCACATATTGCACTAGTGACAGCATACAGTAACTGTCCAAACTTTTGTGTACTTCTACTAGGGTGTTTATTTGTCCATTCAAACACTGTCAGATATGTCAGATAGCAAAGTTTGACAATTTTTTAAACGGGTCTTCCACAGTGTTATATAGCGTCTTTAATAGCATTTTCTATTTTGTAAATAATGTAAAATATTTTTAAATTATGTTGGTAAATCTTGGTACCATATAAATAAAGATCTACTCATCATGCTCATTCATTTCCTCATTTAATTCATCCATTCATCAATTCAATATTTGACAGGGTTGGCAATATTTCATAATTGAAATCAAGAATCTTGACAAGATGTAAATCAATATAATCAACTTGATTTAAATCACTGATTCGTTATTTTCAAAATTCCAAAAAAATATTCATGATTTAAATCAGTGATGTAAATCCAATTTGCCAACCCTGTTCTTTGGTGAATCAATTTTCAATGGGCAAACATGGAAATACAGGTTAATAAAATCATAAAAATAAAATCACATCTACGAGGTAGATCTAGTGAAATAATGAATGATTCAATAGCATTTAGCAGACAGGCAGAAAACACATTCGATTACGGATTACTGCGTCCATTCATTCAGCAAGATGTTCATTCACTGTTCATTCGAAAATTATTTTACTCACACACAGACAATGAAAGATCCCCAAAATAATCAAGCGGGGGCATCATTTTACGGTCGAGCAATCAGACCTGCGCCCGAACCATGCCCATGGGCCATGGCATTGAATGAGTTGTGTTATAGTCAAGACGTAGAAAGGTGCTTCATACATTATAATCATTAATGTTTTGAACAAAGCCTTACCGTTTTCGTACCACCCATCTGGTACATCTTCGTCGTGCGTCTCGTAATAATCGTCCATCTCGTACGGCATGATTTCAGACAGTATTTCCGCTCTGGAAAACATTTGAGTAGATCCAAGTTGTATGTTACTTACGTCTTACGCTCTTATCACCATAATTCACATCAATCGGAAGCAAAATTGTAGGTACTGATTGTACCTCCTTTTGCTTTCGATATTTTATAGAAACTAATTAAGTATCAAAGTCGACGAATTTAATTGTTTGTTGATGACAGACACGGCACCGTGTCACAACCACCACCACACAACACGGCCTCTTATTAGCACAACCAGGCAGCACTCTCGCCGCAACCGCCCCGGCGCGATCCCGATATGTACGGTACATGTACATAAACGATCTGTATTATATTGACGCAGGTCGAGTTGCTTGACTTGTGCAAACGTGGCTTTACGTACAGGAAGTGTTTGCATGACATCTCACAAACACGCGAGGGGGCGTGGTTGCAAAATATTGGCGGAGGCATGATGCAAAATGCAATGATGCGGACAGCACTTGACAAAAAGGAAGGAGAAGATTGTGATGATTATAAAACTGAAAATAATATAGATTCAAGAAGAACTACTCAACGTTAAAGTAGATAAATGAAATGTTTATCACCCATTCTAGAAGGTTAATAAGGTTTAGTGATTAATGGTTTGTCCTTTTTGAAAAGTTTAAAAGGCCAATAAAACTTAGGAAACATCACAGGCCAAAAGCGGGCCCGAAAGCTGGCCCAAACTCACTATTCTCTGAAATTATCAGAGAACAGGACTTGCGGTATATGCACATTATTTTACATTTTGAGTAATTTCTTTATAAAAAAAGGGGGGAGTTTAAGAGCAGTTCATGGCATTGATAGATCATTTAGGTCTATATCTTAAAAACCAAAAACAAAACAAAAAACAAGATAACAAATAATTCATTTTTTTTTTACCATTTACCCCAACTAATGTGCTTTAATTTGTTACTTCGTCCGCTTGTTTTTGATTCAGTTTTCAGATTTACATTAATTTCTGTTGTCCATGATGATAAACAGAAAGTTTGTTCAACTAGCTCTAGGCCCTATACTGATTTTTAACGATGCAATAAATGTTGAACGAAGAGGTATACATTGGCCTATAACATATCACATATTGTATATTATCAAACGGCGGGTCAGTTCTATAATTCGTATAAAAATTGTAATTCGGTAGATGAAAACAAAATGAAAATAATGGTAAAAAAATGACGGTTGCAATGAAACAACATATTAATGTAATATAACAGGAATGGTTGCTCAATGATTTCAATTTTTTAAAAGCACATAGGCCTAATGATCGTTTGAACTGCAATTTTATTTTTCAGGGCTTTTCACAGACAGGGAAAGGGTCGGCCGCCTTTTTCCCCTTCAAAATAATGAAAATAATGGGGAATTTAGTGTTTTCGATAATTTGGCCCCCCTAAAATTCTCACTGAGTGACTTTTCTGCTGCTTAGCCTATTTGGCCGCGGATTTGGCCGTGAACATTTTTTTGGCCGCTAAAATTTTCCCGACGTATTTCGCCCCCTCTTTTATCCTGGCGCCATCCCTGGAATGCAGGGGATGCTACAACTGGGCCTGATCCGATTTGTTTTTCTCACAGTTAATAAGCTAAATATTTAGGCTTATTGTTTAGCACACGCGGTAGTGAAATAAGTTCCTGCTATTCATATACGTAATGGAGTTTGAACCCGTATTTTTTTTTTCATACTTTCTGCCCAAATTTTAGAGGGGGGGGGGCACGTGAATGTATTTGCCCACGCCCCAGCCCCTCGCCCCAACCTTCCAACTGAATCGTAATATAAAGTGACTGACATTCATTGGTTTTGAACTTTTTATCACTATTCTTTATATTGATTGATTGATTGATTGATTGATTGATTGATTGATTGATTGATTGATTGATTGATTGATTGATTGATTGATTGATTGATTGATTGATTGATTGATTGATTGATGGATGGATGGATGGATGGATGGATGGATTGATTGTTCATTTATTTACTAATCTATCTATCTATCTATCTATCTAATCCATTTATCTATCTATCTATCCTGTCTATCTATCTATCTATCTATCTATCTATATCTATCTATCTATTGCTATCTATCTATCTATCTATCTATCTATCTATATCTATCTATCTATATCTATCTATCTCTATCTTATTTATCTATCCTATCTATCTATCTATTTATCATTCATTGTGTATAGTTCGTTTACATACTGCATTTGTGGCGACAGTCGTGACGGACCCCCCCCCCCCCACAGTAGCATTTTTGTTGTGTTGACCGTACTTTTGGGTGATTGTTGCAGATTTTCATCAAAATGAGAAAGACCTAGGATAATACAAGATATCACCTTAAAATTATTTGTTGTTTTCAAATAAATAAAATCGGCGATGGACAGCTAAATCAGTATCCGCAAACATTATACATGTATATCCCTCAGTAGAAAGCTAATATTCAGGCAATTTTTTTCTTCTAGGACACATCTATGCAGGGGCATTGATCCATTTTTTCGGATGGGGGGCAAAAGCCAAAAAAAAAAAAAAAACTTGTTTGGCCGCGCTTGCAAAATTTTGTATGTTTAGAAGTATTGAAAAGTGGCCCGTTATGAAATT